>JASANE010006892.1:0-11679 GCA_030248225.1 Trileptium ribeirensis
ATATAATTATTAGGGGAGCTCCAGGGAAAGGCACCCCAAATTTTGCCTTAATCTTTTGCTAGTGCAAACTATCACTGTTAAACAATGGGGCGTGGGGGAATCTCACGCCCTAGGCGTGGCGGAGTCCGCTCCACCGGGGCGGGGCGGGAGAAGAAATAGGGAGCCTTACGGGGATGAAATCGCGCTGGGTAGAGTTTGCTTCGCGAGAGTGAGTTAGTGCCTCACGCCATCCACCTGACGGTGATGCCTGGATCTTTGACTGCCGTCCATCCATGTTGATAAACCACTATGTGTTGTTCATGGACCACTACATAAAAATTATCTGAATTTAGTGGTCCATCAATCTGAAGGTCTGAATAGTGTTCCTTGAACATAGTGGGGTGTAAAAATTTGGTGGTTCCCTAAAGGTGGGTGGGTGTAAATTTGTTGGTCCCTTAACCTGGTGGGCTGGAAATTTAGTGGTCCATGAATCTGTTTGGGGTCAGATCAGTCCGCTGGTCCAAGAATATGAGCGTTGTGTGAACTCGGCGGTCCATCCACAGGGGGTGGTGCGCGTAATCTTGGCGTTCCAAGAACATGGGTGGTGTACTCATTTTTATGACCCCCGCTGGGCGAATCCCGGAAGGCGTAAGGGACATACAGCCACTAAGTACCGCGGACGAAGACAGTGAAAAGCTGAAGTGTCACAGTCTTCCGAAGATTCGACCATTTTAACGAGCTTTTTCGGCAAACGAGACGAGCGGAGATTTGTGTTTGACGAAAACGAGCCGAGTCGAACCTAAAAATTATGGCTTGTTCATACCTCTAACTGGTAAGATATCGAAATTATAATGTTATCTCGATATATCTGCTGATAATGCATCAGAATGTCATAAAATTTCCTGAACCAATATCCACTATTCGATCATATCCTCTATACAACATATGATGAATCTAGGTAGCAACAAAGACCGACTTATTGAATGATGGTCAAGATGTTTTATCAATTTAATATTTGTAAACCTGCGTCTGGAATATATCACTTCTGTTTTTCTCATAAAAAGATTCTAGTAAATAGAGTATCTTGTGGAAATTAAGATTTAAATGCTGGCCACATTATTATCGAATTATAATTTGATACGTTGTAATGAAAACGTATATTTCCAGTGGCTATGTACATTTGTCCAGCCGTTGTGACCATAGATTTATTTTTAAATACCAGATACAGGTGCATATCTTGCGAGCAGCATATGTAATTCCCTCATCGGCATAGTATTACATTTAATTAAATTAAATTAAACATATAAGGGAATAATTTACAGAACTGACCACTGAAAACACTATTAGATTGGTTGCTCTCCAAGTAAAAATATACAACGGATATTACCTTTTTGCGTTTTTCGAACTCATTCTTGCGCGTGCCCATTCCCATGGCGGCGTACGATTTGAACGATTAACCCTAGAATGCGCATTTTATACAAGGCAAAAGCTACAATCAAACAAGATACTTTAATAACGTCAAACACATTCAATACGGATAGAATAAAAAGCAAATCTTTTCGAGTTTTTGTAACTTCATGAAGCATTCACGAAAAAACTCACGGACTATTTCGCGCGAAAAACCCCAGCAGCTTTCCATTTTCTGTTGCCAAAATTTTTTCGCACGAAAATTTATTTTGTATATAATTGAGGTATAATACAATTCATATATTGTATCAGATCCATGATGGATCGTTACGAGACAGAGGTAGTCCCCAACACACAACAATGGGCAATATTTACGAATTTATAACCAAATATTGCCATAGAAATTAAGTCTCAAGTTCAGCGTCGAATGCTTCGACAACCCGCCGAATAGATGTGCGTCGGTCAGCCCACCTCGGTAGCATAACTGCATGGAGTTATTTGATTATTTGAGTAGAAGTGAGGTACGTTATCGGTTCCGACCCTCCTCCTTTTTTCATTATATATTGATCGTAACGGTATCAATTCTACATTGTGTCGTTGAACCTGATTTAAAATGCATTAAACTTAATGTATCGCGATGGCATTATTGCCTTCCTGAAACTTTAAAAATACTGAGGAAGCTAATAATGTTCATTTATCGATTAATATGTCGGTTTTTGGACACCCAGAGCAAAAATGCCTTCCACTATACAGCCTTGCGATTATTTTGTCAAATTGAATGTGCTTAGAACTCATGGAGCGTAGGATAAACTCTTTCGCTATGTCTCCGCTAAGGCCGGAAAATTTTATGCCAGAAATTGTGACCATTTCCAGCAAATTCTCAGCGGTTCCGGAGTTACGGACCGGGCCCGTAAATACCCTCAATTCCATGAATTCGGAATTTTCACTTTGAAACTTGTCTTATCAGCTAGCACTGGTAAGCTTGATAATTTATAACTTTACGAATATTTTTAGAAATTCGACTCAATCTCTGTTCTTTTCACGACCAGTTTTAGGGCTATTGGGACGGGTTCCGTGTTGTGGCCTAATTTGCTACCTCACGTGATTAAATCTTCCTCAATCCTATCGCAGCGCTACGCCATTTTTTCTACAAATCTGGTTCAGGTCGGAGTCGCACAATTATACTGGCAATTTGCGGGTCGTGGATGGTAAGGTACCTCAAAATACCTCACTAAACCCGGCAGGCTACACACACAGGGGATATTTTAGGCCCTCCCAGATAGGGGTCAGTAAACGGAAAAATTTACTGACCCCTAAGGGGTCAGTAGCAAGGGGTCGTTTCAGAAACTAGGGGTCATGAATCCTTAAGGGGTCAGTAATTTTATAAAAATTAATACAATATATTTTTTATACATGCATATTTTAGGTTTGGTGACCAAAATAATTGATCGTTTAGCCTACGATATGCGTGTATATATTGTTACGTATTTCAGACTTACGTTATACAGGTTTTTAAAATCGAAATATTACCGTTTTTACAATTTAACAATTTTTTCAGCCATTTCAATTTTTTGAAAAAAAACGTAACGGGGTCGTTTTTGCGAAAAAGTAGGGGTCGGTGTCTAGGAGGGGGGAGCTCGCCGGGAGGGGGGCCGATCCTTGGGATCGCCCCCCCCTCTAAAATAACCCCGGCATATGACAATAATGCATTTGAAATCAGGTTCAACGACACAATGTAGAATTGATACCGTTACGATCAATATATAATGAAAAAAGGAGGAGGGTCGGAACCGATAACGTACCTCACTTCTATTCAAATAATCAAATAACTCCATGCAGTTATGCTACCAAGTTGTTAAGCGTTAGACACACATCTATTCGGCGGGTTGGAAACTTCATTCAGAGCGCTAACTTGAGACTTAATTTCTATGGCAATATTTGGTTATAAATTCGTAAATATTGCCCATTGTTGTGTGTTGGGGACTATTCTGTCTCGTAACGATCCATCATGGATCTGATACAATATATGAATTGTATTATACCTCAATTATATACAAAATAAATTTTCGTGCGAAAAATTTTGGCAACAGAAAATGGAAAGCTGCTAATGTTGCGCGAATAGTCCGTGAGTTTTTTCGTGAATGCTTCATGAAGTTACAAAAACTCGAAAAGATTTGCTTTTATTCTATCCGTATTGAATGTGTTTGACGTTATTAAAGTATCTTGTTTTTGATTGTAGCTTTTGCCTTGTATAAAATGCGCATTTCTAGGGTTAATCGTTCAAATCGTACGCCGCCATGGGAATGGGCACGCGCGAAGAATGAGTTCGAAAAACGCAAAAAGGTAATATCCGTTGTATATTTTTACTTGGAGAGCAACCAATCTAATAATATTTTCGTGGTCAGTTCTGTTAATTATTCCTTATATGTTTAATTTAATTCAATTAAATGTAATACTATGCCGATGAGGGAGGATTACATATGCTGCTCGCAAGATATGCACTGTATCTGGTATTTAAAAATAAATCTATGGTCACAACGGCTGGACAAATGTACATAGCCACTGGAAATATACGTTTTCATTACAACGTATCAATTTATAATTCGATAATAATGTGGCCAGCATTTAAACCTTAATTTCCACAAGATACTCTATTTACTAGAATTTTTTATGAGAAAACAGAAGTGATACATTGCAGACGCAGTTACAAATATAAATTGATAAAACATCTTGACCATCATTCAATAAGTCGGTCTTTGTTGCTACTAGATTCATCATATGTTGTATCGAGGATAGGATCGAATAGTGGATATTGGTTCAGGAAATTTTATGACATTCTGATGCATTATCGGCCGATATATCGAGATAACATTATAGTTCAATATCTTACCAGTTAGAGGTATGAACAAGCCATAATTTTTAGGTTCGACTCGGCTCGTTTTCGTCAAGCACAAATCTCCGCTCGTCTCGTTTGCCGAAAAAGCTCGTTAAAATGGTCGACTCTTCGGAAGAGTGTGACACTTCAGCTTTTCACTGTCTTCGTCCGCGGTACTTAGTGGCTGTATGTCCCTTACGCCTTCCAGGATTCGCCCAGCGGGTCATAAAAATGAGTACACCACCCATGTTCTTGGAACACCAAGTTTACGCGCACCACCCATGTGGATGGACCGCCGAGTTCACACAACGCTCATATTCTTGGACCACGGACTGATATAACCCCAAACAGATTCATGGACCACTAAATTTCCAGCCCACCCAGGTTCAGGGACCAACAAATTTACACCCACCCACCTTCAGGAACCACCAAATTACACCCCACTATGTTCAAGGAACACTATTTCAGACCTTCAGATTGATGGACCACTAAATTCAGATAATTTTTTAATGTAGTGGTCCATGAACCAGCGCGGGGTCTAAAATAGTGGTTTATCAACATGGATGGACGGCAGTAGAAGATCCAGCATCACCGTCAGGTGGATGGCAGCAGGCACTAACTCACTCTCGCGAAGCAAACTCTACCCCACGCTGGGATATTCATCCCCCGTAAGGCTCCCTATTTCTTCTCCCGCCCGCCCGGTGGAGCAGACTCCGCCACGCCGTAGGGCGTGAGATTCCCCCCACGCCCCGAATATTTTAACAGTGATAGTTTGCACTAGCAAAAGATTAAGGCAAAATTTGGGGTCGGTTATTTTCCCTGGACTTCCCTTGCTACTAGTCTTCACTTGGCTAATGGGCGTCCCGCCCTCCTGTATCTGCGGGTAGAGCGTAATTTGGTGGCCCATGAACGTGGGACCATGACCATGAACCACGTGAACATGAACGTTTTTAGTACATTTTGTTATTTAATTCTTCAGCTTCTCGAAGATGTATCGGTATGGAAACGTATCCCAGAATTGGATGCTTTGCAAGAAGAAATGGAAAAAGAAGCGAAAGCGTTATAGCTATTGAACATATTGGCTATGGTTGCCCTGTAGCGCGAATATCGGATAGGTTTTTATCTATATTGCCATATTTCGCTAGTAGCGAATTTTAGTCATCTGTAGATTTTTATAATATTGTTTGCCGAAACATTTTATCGAAACGTTTCATCTGGTTAGGAATATTAATGTTTTTTTGCGATCGTCGCTAGTATGATTTGAATGTTTGTTTTATTGTGTCAACGACCAGTAGTTTTCCCATGATTACCGTGGATCTTATACATAGTCTGTCCCTCCTGCTCAGTGGCCTCTTACTAGAACAACATATATGTACCTGTGCTGGTTGCCAAAATGATTTCCTTGGTTTCCTTTTCTGGTCTTTACAACAGCATACGACTGTTTGAATAAATAATCCTTACAAATTGGCTTATAAGCACTTGGCACTGTAAGTTACCGTTACCCACGCATGAAAACATGTGCCACCCTGTTAAATTCCATGGCATAATTTAGGACCCCGGTCTCATTGGGCCTGATAATTTTTACTTTACTCAGAAATTTGATTCCAGCAGACGTAAAAAGTTTTGCACTCCAGTTGCCGCGGAAAATTTACAATATTTTTTTATAAAATTGGCTTTCTAAACTGAAAAGCTGATAAATTATATGTTAAGGCTTAGTCTCACAAAAGGATAGCTACAAATATTAACAGATCTATTCTCCGGCATAGCGTACTGCACATTGTTCTAACGGCTGCGGGTTATTACAGATAATAAACAATGGGGCTTTCTAAATTGGGTGGCATGGCCGCCATGGCATTTTCCGTTGCTCCCCATGGCAAAACCGGGTATCCCCGGTTCCTGTCTACTGTCAAAATATTAGGGTCATTTGGTTAATCGCCCCTTGGCAAAATGCCTTGCGGCCCCTCGGTAAAATCGCCCACACTTCACATAAAATTGGTTATTTGTATTAAAATTACGTTATAAAACGAAAAAGTTCATAAATTGTGTCAGAATTTACTTCAAAATGGGCTTTATTTTTATACTGGGAATAGTTTGGCAGCGTTTATGATAGGATTTTTAACCATGTTTCTTTTGGCAAAATGTACCCTGATTCCGAACCAGTGGTCCCAGATTTATGCAAACTTTTCAGCGAATGGAGAGCCCAGAACAGCATTGTTTGATATCGTTTGACTAAGATTATCTGTTATATAACATAGCATTGATTTTTATGTCTTTTCAAATGTACACCACAGTTAAGCATACGAACAAATTTTGACTAGGTATAAAAGTTTTTGTTTAAAAGCCAGAACAGCATTGTTTGATTTCGTTCACTAAGATTATCTGTTTGGAACGTAGCATTGATTTTGATGGCTTTTCAAGTCTACACCACAGTTAGCCTCACCAACAAATTTTGACTAGGTACAAAAGTTTAATTCCTGTAACATTAACGTAAATAATCGATTCGTCGGATTCTTTTGAATTTGGTGTATATTTTATTGATCAGTGATCAAGTTCTAAGCAAAATTCTTAAATTCAGAAACGACTGAAAGGCAATCTTGATTCATTTTTATTTGCCGATAATCTTTGTGTACCCGTTGTTTTTCTCGGTGTCATACGTACCCGGTAATTTATTTTATTTTATCTGTAAATGCACTGTATTTCGTTCATGTATTTTATTCGTGGTGTTATATATCTGCCGGTTTATTTCTATTATATGGACAAAACCTTGGGAATGTTTGATTTTGCGTTCGTATGTGGTGTGGATATCTGAATCGCATTAGTCGTTGAGATTATGCACGTTAGATATCGCATATTCGAAAATGGTGTTTAACAGTTTGTCTCGGTGAAATTGTTAATTACAGC
Organism: Trileptium ribeirensis; assembly: GCA_030248225.1. Taxonomy (NCBI): domain Eukaryota; kingdom Metazoa; phylum Nematoda; class Enoplea; order Enoplida; family Thoracostomopsidae; genus Trileptium; species Trileptium ribeirensis. Next base: position 7,163 of record JASANE010006892.1, read on the forward strand.
AAAGAGTTTATGAATGGAGAAATTGGTTGAATTTCAGTTGTTTTGAAGATGTTTTGTGGTCGATTAGGGATTGAAGTTTTGAACAACCTGCAAAAAGGAGCTTGATAGAACGTAAACTAGTTACTACAGTGAGAGGAAACGGAGCCGAACTATATAATAAATTTTCGAAATTGCTTCGCTGTTTACCTATTCAGCTTATTTTCAAAAGCTACTCATCTTCCTTAACCACCTCGAACGTGTATAAACGAAGTTTAGAATAGCTGAAGTTTTACTACAGCGTTGCCGCAAATTGAGCTTCTGTAGCCCCAGCCAAAGTCGCGGAAAGGCAGTGAGACCATCAACGCATTAAAGGCAAGGTGCAGGTCATTCATTACGTGTTAGAAACTGATGATAAAGTTTATTCCACCATTAACCAGAAGGAAACGAATGTTCTTAATTTAATTTATAACATTCAATAAATTCTATTTTAAAGGATATTTTTTGCTTTGGACATAGCACATGATGTATGGGGGTTTATATCTCAAATACTGCCGCTTTTATCGTTTGAGGCAGCCTGGAAAGCATCCTATTTTAAGGCAACGACAACGAAACCGGTATTTTTAATGTGTTTCATAATCATGTAGGCTCATTGTGCACTGTTGTAAGTATGTAGTGCTGTCACTTTAGTCAGAATTTTGAAAATTTCACTTTAAAGACATTTTTAATTTTGGTTCGTAACTCAGGCTGCTATGGCAAACCTGATCGACGGGAGGATTTTTCCGTATTAGAATTTCCATTTCTCGATTTGATGTTTTCAGTAGAGTATATAACCTAACAGGACTTAGCATCGCCAAAATGCAAACTAATCAATCTGCGTCTGTTTTTCGAATACTTTGCCAGAAAAAATAATGACAAGCTTAGGTTCGAGAGAAAGAACTTCACCAGTGGCGTGTATTTACGAAACATATGAATTCAGATTGTTGAATATGTAGTTTAGGGAGACGTACACAGCTATGTTGAGCATCAAAATGAGCCGAATATCATCGATGGTACTTTAATCTTTAATGATATATTACCGCTTTAGGGAATCACAATATGCAGATATGTAGAGTATAAATTGCTCTGCAAACTGAGATTCATAACATCACAGCCAATAGCTCGAGGAGCATTTACGGTGATATTCGTGTATTTTCGGTGTCACGGGCCAAATCAACAACCAATATTAACCATACCCGGCAGCGCAAATAATAATAGCAGCACAACATGTGCATATATACGGAGGATAAATGGCTGTACAAAAGGAGAACAATAACACCAATATAGTGCTATCGGTTAATAAATAAAACATTAACGTTTTCGTATATTTTAGGTCCCATGGGTCCATTCAAAGACACATTTTTGTCGCGCAAATAATGCCAATAGCAGCATGCAACTTCAGCTGTACAGCGTATGAATTCCGTTACAAAACGGGACCAATAACAAACATATAGCTAGAGCTGTTGTGAGATATTGCCATTTTCTGCATTATGGGTTTCATGAGCCTGTTTTAAAACCGCACTTGACTTAAATCCTGCAACTTAAAACAAAACACACACCAAAATATATGATAATACAGTTATAGAATCGCTAGATGCAGAAGCGCTAGCTTCGAAATCGGAGAATTCTCACTCGAGCGCACTATGGTGAAAAAGATGGGCGTTCGTTTTGTTTTTTTTCTCTGTGAACAGGGCTTCTTTATCTCAACGTAATGTTTTGCTCGGGCCCCTATGGGGCATGGGGGCTTTACCAAATGGTCAAATTTCCAAACTTTTGGTCAAATTTTGTCGAGTTGTAGCTATGTAGTCTCTCAAGCGATTTGAACGAAATTTAGTTAGATAGAGCTACTGCGCGGCTACGTGTAGGGTGTCGACAGATTTGCTGTAGGATCCCTGGGTCAGTTGGTATTTGAGGCCAAAGTTGGGCCCGACGCCATGTATAGTCATCTGTGACATTACCACGTGTAACGGTATATTAATAGATTTGTAGCTCAAAATAAGTTCATATGAGTTTTCGTGGGTGCTGTTTTCAAATCTTCAATGTATTTAAACGAATCTCTTCGTGTAGAAGTGGTTATATCAATGGGTGAGACATGGCAAGTGGTGCGAAACGGACGAGTGTCGTGCGGTCTATAGCAAATTCTCTTTATGTTTTCTGTGCTCCTGTGCTTTTGTTAAGATTCTTGTTTACATAGATTACATACATATGTTGTCCACGATTCGTAAGCAGTTCTGAAGTAGAGTTAACCCTCTTAGGGTGCTTATTAGATATCTGACTATCAGTTTTGCTGCACCTATGCATTATGGAACAGCAGATTAATAAATATTTTTTGGTGAGTTAATCTTTGTTTCATAACAGGGATATAATTTTGAATGAATTGTTCCACTGTATGTTAACGTTTCAGTTTCTCATTTCGCCGAATTCATACACTTGGCATGTCGCCAAGATAGTAGTTTAGAGGCTTAACGCTCTACAAAATCTGACTTTTGACTGAGTCTGTTCTCGGAATACAACAAATCTCATTTATCGGGCCCCTTTTGCCCACGTATTTCCAAAGTATTTTATGATTTAATACATAATATTTTAGTGTTGTGTTTTACCTTAACTCACTCCGTGTCCAGTGGGAGTTAGTTACTGTGATCACATGTGGTTCATTTGATGTTATGAATGATGATTTTAATTATTTATCGACAAACTATGTTCGGGTTTTAGGATCTCTAAAATGTCATTTGACGGAGAGGCACGAAAGCGCACGAGGATTTTTAAATATATTAAAATAAATTTGTGTCCTCCTTCACTACAAAATATATGCCCACGGTCGCGACTAGGAAAAAGTGCAAGAATCGAAATATCAGAACGAAATTTCTATGGATTTTAATTAATTTCGATGTGTTGCGATTAAACGAAATTTCAATGGATTTTGCTATAACGAAATTTTGATATTTTCAATTAATTGTAATACACATTTATAAAGCTTCAACAGATGTTGGTCACTTCGTTCACCGTAGTAGCTTACAACATAGTCAATGATTTCGACGCCAGTTTAAATTTCGCCGAACCTGTGTTGACTAAGTGTGAAGGCTATTTCTGAAAGATTTCATTCATATTACTTGAGCTCTGTTATCCGTTCACTGACTCAATATGAGTTTTTAATATATACGTTCGCTTTGTAATTGCCATTTAAATATTTATTCCGACGCTTTGAAATTATAATATATATATGCATTATGTATCAACACAAATATATATGTATCTGTTTTTGTTTCTCATGAAATGAATTATATCATATTTACACCGCAGTCGTTGCGGGACACAAATTTGAATGGGCCAGTTGTAAAATGTGGGCGGAGTTGTTCACTGTTGGTGCGTTCACGTGTATGCTTATTTTTGTTTTATTCTATTTTGTATAGTTTTGTCAATGCAACGCATGCAGTTTCATTTCAAAATATGACCGAAATCTGAGTATTTTACCGCATAGTGTTCGTATTATCGTAAACTATGACTCAGCCTTTATGAATCAGCTGACGAACTGTTTCTTTGAGGTAAATCAGAAATCCTTTAATTTTGTTTAATCTTCTCGGCAGCTGTGGTTACATAGCGAAAACAAAAATTTAAATGATTTTCGGCGATACAAACATATCCGCAGACACAAAACAACGTCAACTCTTGTTTGCTATAGGCGGAGATACGGATGATGATATCCCAAAAAATTAGGTAACGTAATGTCAAAACCCTCGGTATAGTTGTGTTTATGGTTAAAATCTCAGGCGATTCATCATCAGATTTTGTTTGTTATTCTTCTAAGGATATCCTATTCTCGATCATTCTATAAATTATGTTTGTGCCTATCGTATGCTACATTGTTTGTTTCATTCGAAATAATTTTTAGAACGTGTGAAAGTGAATGGCAGTTTCGAACTCCCCGTTTCCTTCAAAAAATAGAAAATGTCAGCTCCACTGTTGTACGGTCACTTTATGATTATTAGTTATATGCTTTCACCGTTATAGCAGTTATTTCGCACATTAGGCGTGTGCTAGAACCTAACGCTTGGCTAGCTCCCACAGCCTGGTGATTTTTATTGTTAGGTTATAGTTATAATTTATATTGTCATAATTGTAAATTTGTTTTAACATGATTGCCAATGGTCGTCGGTTGATTTTGTGAATTTCTAATTGTGGTTTGCTTACATTCAATATTATTTGTGATTGCATGATTGATATATATTGTATTTACACGCTTTCGTCTTGAGACGAGGTTTTCAATTTGTATTGTTTGGGTCACCCAACCATTGGGTGATTAATGTGGCATGTTGAGAGATATACGAGTAGCTGTGTTTTGAAAAATTTGTAAATTGTTATGATGTGTTGCCATGCAACAAAAGGCAACTGATCCATAGTCCAATGTTGGTATAATATATTGTTTGTAAAACTGTATTATCGTTTCCGAAGAGCAGCCCCATTTGGTGCCTATCAGGTTTTTAAAATTTTTAAGCTGAGGGTTG
>JASANE010006893.1:0-28946 GCA_030248225.1 Trileptium ribeirensis
TGCTTGGTTGTATTGGAGCTTGATTATTGCATATTGCACATGTTTGGATGACAGATGAAGCAAAAAACGTGGAAAATTTCAAACAAACTTTTTAAACCGGAATTCCGGTTCCGGTATGGTTTTTGCCCTTTGCCGGAACCGCAACCGGAACCGGAATTCCGGTTACTCCCTGCTGTCAAGGCATAATGTATAACAATAATTTTGACCCAAATTACGACTCGACACCATTCGACTCACTTTTACGACTGGAACAATTTGAAATCTTTTTACACAAATTTTAAGCGTTCCAATGAGCTATTGTGACATTGGCAAGGCCTAAGTTAAGTTATGTGTGTTACCCGAAAAGCCCACAATAAAACCGATGAAACTTACCACTCTGGCCAGTGATAATTCTTCGCTATGCTCGTTCTAGTCACTGCAGTTAGAATTCAAGTAAAATGTATCAACATACTTCAACTAAAACACTCGGGAGCATTTTATTTTCACCAATTCGAAATGGATGATAGCATACGTTGGCAATCGGGCCGTACCGATCGTGCAGTAATGACCGCAGCGGCCAATAACTGGCTTCGTTCGGAAGCTACAATATATACGTAAATATCCATGACTGTATGTATACCGTTTATAATGTAACACTTAAATTACATAATATAGTTGAAATAAACATATATAGATTAGTCGATATATAGAGAATTCCTTGGCAAAACTAGTGAACAAAATCGGACGACGGATATAACGTAGTTAACACAAAATAATCAAATTTTTATATATACATCCTTGTAACTTTTGTAATTGCAGTTTGCAATTCTTGAAAATGCTTTAAGAAACGTGGAATAGAGTACGTTATTGAAAAATGCATGGTCTATTGGTATTTTCTTGCGAATTATTTCAGTAATGCTTTAAAAAATTTTAACCAAAAAGTGCAAAGCTAGAATCTTCAATAATTGACAAAGCACCGTGGTTTTCGATGTCTGATGCCAGTTTTAATACTTTTGCGGCGGCGTTGTACCTTGAAATCATACATCGTGTGGTTTTCTGCCACAATATTGCTGCACCTATCGAGTGATGTTAAATGCACTCAAAAGCCAGTTACTAATGATGACGCACGACTACTGAGCAGAAGGCGCATGCTGTGGTATAATTAACGTTTTGGCTTCACAGTATTTAACGTCCCTTATGTATTGATGCTGGCTATTGTGGACAGAATGTTTAGCTAGAACGGCATCGATTAGCATCAAGAAACAAAAATACATCCTGTTTTCTGGAGAAGACACATAACGCCGCATTGTTTTATATACTTGTTAAGATATTTTTCAAGTTATTTTATCGTTTATTATTTTTGTTTTACTTTTTTACTGATTTTATTTTTTTATATTTACAAGGTAAAATTGTTCATTTGATGCAGATTTAAGCCTGTTGGGAAGTGTCAGGCTTTGACGATGTCTCCGGAGCTGACATCCGTGTTGGTGTAGCTTTACCACCTTCCGGTTCCCAACTGTCATCTGTTTTGAGGCGAAATAGCAACCTCTTATAATTATAGTACGTGACCAAAAGTTGGCTTTGGTGCCGCCACTAGATGATACTGTTAGCGGTTCAAAATAAACTTGACGAGCTTTGACAATAGCTTTATCAGTTATTTTTGGCCAAACAAAAGATCGCGAAGCAGGTGTTTCTAGGTGTCAAGTTGATCTAACATTGAAATTTCTTGGGTGATTTTTATTTAATTAAGATTTTAAAATTTATCCAAAATCATTAACGAAAACAATCACGATATTTTTTACAATAACTTTTGAACCATACGGTAGGTGACAAAACAGCTTTGTCCAGTCTTGAATTACTAAACTTTCTTTCTTTCGTAATAACGTCTGTTGACACGGGTGACTTTGTCGATGCTATTTTTTGGACGTTAAAAAGGCTTTCGATACGGTCCCACACGATAAATAAATTATATTCATTTGGGTTTCGCGATCCACTTCTAGGTTGGATAAAATCATTTTTATACGGTTGTACACAGAAAGTTAGAATTGGTTCCTGCGTATCACGCCCCGGTCGAGTAACTAGTGGGGTCCCACAAGGCTCGGTACTAGATCCGATCCTGTTCTTGCTTTTTATTGAAGATTTGGATAATTCATGTACTTGCTATGCAGCTAAGTTCGCTGATGATACTCGACTAGCATGTCGCTATCTTGGTAGGCTTGCCCCCACGGAAGGTTCAGTTTTTCAACAAGAATTAGATAATGTTGGAGGTTGGGCAAAGGATAATGATCTGGTCTTCGCGCCAACTAAGTGTCAGGCACTACACTTTGGCTATAACAATCCTGGTGTTCTGCTTACCTTGGACGGCGCGCCTGTCACTTCTGTATCTTCAACAGTTGATCTTGGCGTAACAGTATCGTCGAACATAAAATCATCTGGTCATTGTGTGCTCAAGGCTAAGAAAGCCTCGGCCGTGATGTTTTCTGTTCGGCGAGTTTTTGGAACTATGAACAAGCATACTTTTTGCGTTTATATAAAGGTTTGGTGCCTCCGCTTCTCGAGTATGCTTCTGAAGTTTGGTGCCCTTACTTAACTAGAGACATCGACATCATTGAGCGTGTACAACAGCGCGCGACAAAATGGGTCAGTGGTATCCCTCGTGTTAGCTATCAGAGTGGCTCTGTTTTCTTGGGCTACAGACCTTACGCACGAGGAGGTTACGTCAAGATTTGATAGTCGTTTATAAACTAATAAATAACATGTTTAACTTCGATTGGCATCTGTTCTTTGAAATGCGTCAGGACGAGCGCACACGAGAACATTGTATGAAACTGGTTCATATCATCCGCGACACGACTTTGCGCGTCATTTTTTCTGCTACCGGGTCGTAGAACACTGCAACGCCCTTCCCGAATAGGTTGTGCTCGCCCCTTCTCTGCCCTCATTTAAGTGCCGCCTCCGTGTCTCAGGAGCTTTGCCTGAACTGTAAAGGTGCTTCCGCCGTGGTTTCTATTTCAGTTCATCCGCCAATATTGCCTTACAAACCAGGGTAGACCCGGTATCCCTATCGACTGCGGCCCTCGTTGGTACAACGATGTCTGTGATGGCTTACTCTGGTGCCGCAATCGATGCGAAAGTATCCGAAAATAAGTATACCTATTTATGCGATAAATAGAGTAACTCGGTCCTCTGTTGATGAGCTTGTACTAGAGAAATTTTGCGGTCATGCTGAATGTGGCAAACAAATAAACGAGTTGGCCGGTGACTCTTTAGCCCAATGTTGTTGCTGTCGGCTGTTCTTCCATTGCGTGTGCGCAAATATATCAACACATTTGCACAAGGAGATCTGGAAGAAGGACTCACAGGTATTTTGGTCGTGCATTGGTTGTCTACCGACAACTAAAAATTTTTTTCGGGTGTTTCTTCAAATGCTGCCGGTATCTCTGAGCATCGGAGCGAAATTTGTGAACTTGGTGGCCTTGTTGAGGATGCTTTATCTGGCTCCCGCTTCTCTCGGGGGGGGGGTGGCCCGGGTAACGCGTCCTCAGCCCACGATGAAGAATTACTTACTAAAGTTGTTTTTGAGCTCCGTAACCAGCAGCGGCGGGAAAATAACCTAATTGTTTTCAACCTAGATGAGTCTCGTGATGATAAATCATTGGCTAATCAGTTGCAGATGAGTCTCGTGATGATAAATCATTGGCTAATCAGTTGCTGGTGGCCACTAATGTCGATCCATCAAAAGTTAAAATAGTTAAACCATTTCGAATCCGTAAAGCTAATAGTGGACCAGCTGATGCTGATGTTAATTCCAGCGAGCCGGTCACTCGAGCTTCTAAACCAGCTCCTTAAAAGCCTACTCGGTTAAACATGATCAAACTCTTCTTCAACGGGCACAGGAGTTAAAATTGTTTAATGAGCTGAAAGAAAAAAGACAAGGTCTTGATGTTATAATTTATAGGGGCAAAGTAGTTTCATAAAACGAGATTCCTCGAACGGTCACATGCTATGTCGAGTGATAATAAAATATCTAATTTTTAATTTATATACATTGTATTTTGTTTAATGCCCGTTCGCTTTTGCCAAGACTGCCGTATGTATCATCCGGTTGTGTTCAGCTTAACTTTTCTATTATATGTGTCATTGAAACCTGGGCAACTACCGCTATCTTAGATTCCGAATACTATTTAAGCAATGAATTCTACTTTTTTCGTTCTGACCGTCCAAGTCATGCTGGTGGAGTAGCAATGTACATTAACAATAATCTTAAGCCTTGCAAAGCAGCAGTTGATACTAGTATGTATCCTCATTGTTTATGTTGTGAATGTAATTTTAACGGTGTTAAAGTAGTTATTCTTACAGTCTACCGTGACCCGTCCAACAGCAGGGAACAGAACAATAACCTATTTGCTTTGATTAATGAAATAGCAACTATCTACAAATCAGTTATAATTGCTGGTGACTTCAATTATAGTGAAATTAACTGGGAAGCTATGTCATGGCCGAGGTGTTGTGACACATTCATGCCATGTTTGTTAAATTGTATCTTACATCAGTTCGTATTACAGCCAACTCGTCACGGCAATATGTTGTATCTATTATTGTGTAACACTCCTGATCTTATAAATGGTATAAATATTGGTTGCTCGTTTGGCAATCCGGATCATACAACCGTTCACTTTAACATAAATAATTTTCAAGCTAGCGAGAATAACGATATTGTTTATAGATGGGCTATATGCATCTGGCGCAAATTAAATGATTACTTAAATGCTGTGCTTAATGAAACTAATTCGACTATTTCTGTTGACGGACTGTGGGGCTTTATTAAACAAACTATAAATGAAGGCATCCCAAAATTTTGCCCTACCTCTCGCCGTCGCCATAAACGTAAGCCACCTTGGTTAACATCCCAAGCGCTTCGCGCTATAAATGGTCAGGCTAATGCATACAGAAATTATCAACGTAGCCGTACTGAACTTTCCTGGTTACGATATAAACAAGTCGTAGCAGCATGTGCCGATATAATCAAACGAGCAAATTATAAATACCAACGCAGTTTGGCATGCTCTATTAGTAAAGATCCCTAGAGATTTCGGTCTTACTCATCAAATAGACTTAAACAGTTCTCAACTATATGTCCTATTTATCATGAAGATGGTACTTTATGTAGCTCCAAATCAGATATAGCTAAGTGTTTTAACAGACATTTCGCTAGTGTATTTGAACCCGATTTTCAAGGTCCTGCTAATATTTTGACCGTGACAGATAAACAGCTTAACTTTGTTAATTTTAGTGTTGTGGATGTTTATGAAACATGTCTTAGCTTAAACGAAACTCGGCCTCCGGTGACGACTGTATTAGCAATATAGTTGCAGCTAACTGTGCTTTAGTTTTAGCCTAACCCTTGCACTCTTTATTTAATGCATCAATCGCATTTTCTTGTGTACCAAAGGACTGGCTCGTGGCTCGAGTTGTTCCTTTACATAAGAATAGAATACGCAGCGATGCCAACAACTATCGACCTGTGTCATTAACTTCTGCTGTTTGTAAGGTCCTTGAAAAAATTGTTGTTAAACATGTAATGAATTACTTGGTTTCAAACAATTTGCTTAACCCGTCCCAATTCGCCTTTGTTTCTGGTCGAACAACCGCTTTGGAATTGTTACGTTTTTTGCACCACATAATGTGGGCGGTCTATAAAGGTAAGTGCGCTGATGTTGTTTATTTGGGCATCCGTAAAGCATTTGATACGGTCCCTCATTCTCGTCTTATATCCAAACTTGAGGCGTTTGGTATTAATAATCCTATACGTAGTTGGATCAAGTGTTTTTGTCAGGCCGTCATCAATATGTTTCTATAGGACGGTACAAGTCGGAATTAGCTTCGGTATCTAGCGGGGTCCCGCAGGAATCCGTGTTGGGTCCAGCCTTATTTCTTATGTTTATTAACGATTTGAGTGACAATAATAGTGCTTTTGTTGGCATGTTTGCTGATGATACACGTGTGGCAAAGGTTTTACGTAAAAATATGGCTAGCACGGACAGTATTATGTTTCAAAATGACAGATTTAGTCGCTAGATGCTCTGTGGATAACAACATAAATTTTGCAACCAACAAATGTGAGTTGATTCATTTCGGACACAATAACGTTAAATGTGGCTATACGCTAAATGGTGTTGAAATACATAAAGTAGATGTTGTAAAAGACCTTGGAGTTTTTGTAACTGTCGATTTTAAAAGTACTCATCACTGTCTATCTCAAAAAGCCTTTACTGTACTTAATGTTATACGTCGCTCATTTGGTGACATGGACAAGTATGTTTTTTGCCTTTATATAAGGGACTGGTTCGTTCTATTTTAGAGTACTGTACAGAAGTATGGAACCCTTATTTACTAAGAAACAAAAAAACATTATTGAGAACGTTCAGCTAAAGGCGTCAAAATCTGTTCTTGGAACTAGTAGTTTATCATACCATGAACATTTGCGATTTTTGGGATTACAAACATTAACGACGCGAACACTTCGCCAAGGTTTAATAACTTTATATAAATTAATCCATGGTTTCTATTTATTTGACTGGCATCAACTATTCGATCCAGCTGTGTGGGAACGTACTAGGGCTCGTACAAGATCCGCTCTAAACTAATTCCTCGTCATGAATATACACGTAACTTTTTCTCTTGCCGTGTTAATTCCAAGTGGAATGTGGTCACCATCCCCTCCGTAGCCTCCTTCAAAGTGCGTTTGCATTCATCTGGTTCGATCCCCGAGCTATAGCGATTTTTTTGGCGCTGCCGTCGTTTTTGTTTTCAATGTACAGAAAGAATTCATCGTATACAATCAACAGCCAGGATTCCGGCTCCTGGCTATATCCATCAGCCACTGATCATGGACTGGATTTGTAATCAATGCCTTGCGATGGCCAGTGGTTGATTCGAAGTATCCGAAGAAGTATATAGTAGCTATAATCTCAGGATCGTCCAAATCTTGATTGTTCCACCCAATAGCCTAATCATAATTTCAATACACTATATAATGATGTTATGCAACTAATATGAAAACAATCAGTAAGTCATGCTTATCAGCTGGGCTCTCCAAATTGGGGTGGGGCCTTGGCATTTTCGGTTCCCTCTGGTGCAAAACATGTGCCCCCCGGTTCATGCCCTCTGGCACAATTTTGCCCCCCCCCCCTATTCACCACCTCTTGGCAAACTTTTTTTTGCAATGGGTCCAAAGTACAAAAAAGTTTGATCAAAATTTAATTCACCTGAGCGCCCCATTGGTCGACTGGTCACATCTGACGAATGAGAGAAGTGTCGTTTGGGGCGTTGAGGCAAATGGCAAATATGAATATTTTTTCAAGTCAGTTGCATACTGTAAGGCAAATGGGTCTTTTCAGGTGCCCCGAGTATGATGAAAGCAACTGTATGTATGCAATACGGGGAGCTCTATGTACCTAGACCGTGAAATATAACACTAGGATAATAATAAAAACTGAGCCACTCGTGTAGAGAACGCCTCAACAAGGGCCTAATAACAAAACTCGGGCTTCTACCAATCGAAACTAACCTGAAACAAAATTGATCGCTTCGCTTGAGCGCGATGTAAATTTTGCAATTGTTTATACGTCAACGTTAGGCGTTGCCTGCGCTTCGAGACCGTATTAGCTGCCGGAGGTGTTGTCATGTGTACAGAACGACCTGCTGTTCGTTCAGAAGAGGCATCTGTTTCCGCGTTTTCCGCTGGTGCAGCCTCTTTCCCGCTATGGCAAGTTGATAAACTGTCGTCGTTCGTCTGTTTTTCCATATCAACTGTACGAGAAGCTGCCTCTCCGACACATATTTGATCAGTATTATCCACATGTTGGTTGCTCCGAGTAGCATTAATACAATCTATACTTTCATTTCTATCAACCTCGCTCACTGAACTGCTACAGCACCGTAAATGAGTAGATTCGATCGCCGATACAGAAATCAGTTGCCCACGCAGACACGCACAAGCAATCTGCTTATGCTGATAGGTTAGCTGCGATGACCTAGTAAACAAAAATTTGTTCGCACAAAGGCAATAACGAAGCGACTGCTGAAAACAAACTCCAATCATTGCCAGGCAATATACTCGCAAATATACGGCTGGTTGTTTCAGAGATCTAAAATGTGGGATAGCACTAGTTTAGCTGGATGTCCGCCATGTTCAGGGATGCATCCGCGATTATAATTAAAAAACACTAGCAAATTTTATATTACGAGTTAGAAGCTAAACAAAAAAATATAATTAAGCCGCGAAATCATATATATATATCGTTTTAATGCTCGAACTAATTTGCGAATGTGACAATATTTGACAAATTATAGCCGGCCGTAGAAACCGCACCAGGTTACATTAGTTAATACAAAGTGCTGCACATCACCATGCTGTCGCAGATCATAATGCATAACTAATTGTTCGTTTATTATACATACAGCGTAACATCGTCTAATATTAGGTTTTCTCTTATATACTCTTTAATCTAACCAACGTTCAACTCAAACTCGTTTCCTAAACTATTATGTATCTACTAGTAGCTTATCGCCAGGTTGTGGATTCTGAGTGTTCAAAACGTAATACAGAGAGATGTTCATAGCTATATGGAACATCACCTTACAAATGATCCGAATATCAGCCAAGCTGATTGAATAGCCGATTAGATATGCTCGCTTATGGCGTATTTACGAACTCACAAGTTATGTATATAGATCAATACGCAAGAACTCAATCACAGAAAGACATGGAAGTTAAACAAAGAAATCTGCGAAGGAAGGAACAATCGGCAGGTGAAAACCATGGTTACGAGAGCCGAAATCACTCACCGAAAAATGTAAGGAAAAAGCGACAAAATACGGACTCCATATGGAGATCGTTACAAGAATAGACATGTAACAGAAACAAGACTTCGTATACGGTATAATGGTATGGTCAAAGCGGTATTTCGCGGACAAAGAAGGAAATGTCATAGAAACTACAAAAGAAGAAAGAGAACAAGTCCAACGGGATTATGAAGAAAGAACAGCAACAAAAATGGACGCAGCAAAGGCAAGAAAGAACGGATCGAGCATTGTGGCAACCGATCAAACGGGCGACCCGAAAGAAGACAAAGGACGAACCAAAAGAAACTCCACCAGAAATGAGGTGAAATCTCAAGACGTGATGCCATCGAGCGAACAAAGACCAGTAGACCGAAGCAAAGGAGGCACCCACGACGATGTGACAAAAGTCCACAACATCAGACAAAAGTACCAAGATCTTTACAACATTCACAAAGCCACGAAAGAATTGCTCATCAACGAAAAGATCCTCGAATCAAAGATGGATTTGAAATACCGCAAGAACGACGAGGAAACGACAGCGATACCAAGAAATCCGCAGAAAGGGTACCGAAAACGAAAACTCAACGGGAAGCGTTAAAACAAGTGGCAGCAACAACAGTCAGTTCAGTAGTACCAGCGACCACAACGTCAGCCGATATATCAAAACAAATGGTCCTCAAGCGAACAGCTAACTTATAGCACACGCGGGTACTCAATTTCGGAAACAACACCAATCTCGGAATCAGAAAGACCAAGAACGGACAAAGAACCAACGGCAGGAATAGTAGAACAACAACAACAACGATTACAACAGCATGCAGACGGAAGCGTAACACCAACCGAATCGATTCAGTCATTGGTCTCGGCCGCACTAATAACAATCAAGGAGAAGGTGGTAAGTAGCGTGATTGACCCAGAATGAAAATTCGCCATATATGGACCAAGCCTGGAATTACTGAAACACCATGTGTTCGTAGAAATCCGGACAATCCAAAAAATGTTTAACGAAAAAATGGAAAGAATAAACGAAATTATGGCGGCGAAGGAGGTGTGGAAACAGAAATACCAAGTAGAACATCAAAAGCGAAAACAGGTTAAAGAAGCCCACACAAAGGATTACATAACATTCAACACAAAGGGTTACAGAACATTCAAAGAACAGTGGGAAGTATGGAAACAAGAATTGACGAGCAAAAATCAAGATATAGCTCGAATTCAAGCACAAAGTCAGACGCCAATGCTGGAGCAACGACTGTCACACAATTCCAACAATGGGCGAAACAATCGCTGGCAACGAACGAATTACAACAACAAACCAAAGAGAAAGAAAATGCGATCTGCGCATAGACTAGGTTATACAACCAAAACCAAGACCAGATCCCCGGTCCAAAAAACGATTCGAGGGAACGAGGATACATTACAAGCCGCGTCCGACCAATTAAAAACGGCCCAAGAAACACTCTGTTTGTCACGACAGCGTGAAGAAAACCAAGAACAGACAAAGAACAATGTTCAGTGACAATTGCTCTGCACGCGCGAAGAATAGACAATGACACGTGAATAAATTATGGGAATTCAAGCACAAATCATGAGAACCCAAAATCAAACGGCAACAAAAGAAGAGCAAAATAAAGAATTGTAGGAAAAGATCAAAAAACTGCAAACACAAGGAAAACAAAGTCGACGTGGACAAGTGCAAAAAGAACAATGCACTCAAAGAATTGAGTCACGAGATACAGTAGTGGGAACAAAAGGTCCACGTAGCACACGACATTCCTGACAAACATCCATATGAAGAGATGTTTCGATGGACAGAAATACTCGCCGAAGGATTGTCGTTACAAGGAGACCAACTGTGGAGTGAACTGTGCTATTTCGAAACAGAAATCAATACTTCACAAGTCGAGATAAACCTGAAATGATGATAGAACGAGCCACAAGCGAGGTACAAAATAGATGGATCAAAATTTTAAGCCAAGAAGAATGGACCCACGAAGCAAAATATCGAGCACTCAAAGTAACGGAGGAAGAATACCGGCAAGTGGTTCGACATTATATCAAAGGTACCCAAGAATGGATGACGGAAACATTAAAGAACAAATTCAGCCATATGCAGAAATTACCCGAAGTGATGGCGATACCACAGGATTATGCCGATATATATAATAGACATCTAAAATGTGGTAACGGCAGCAAATCAAAGGCTGGATAACCTTAAAACGATATGCAATATGGTAAAATGGATATTCCAAGACAACAACGAAATGTGGATTACCAACGGAAACCCCTTCGGCTATATATGTATAAAAGGAAGAACCCGCAATAGAAAGACAATTACGGAAAGACAATACAAGAAAGCGAAGAAATCAATTCGTCAGTTCATCGGAAATAGGAGAGAAGAAATCGTACAAAGAATAATCCCTGGATACACAAAATCCAAAAGGTCGATATCCCAACATCAGTCAACTATAACAACACGACATGGTGGAGGATGTGACGGGTCGGTCGGGCGTCTGCCTCCTCACCAAACCTTAGTTGACCACGAAGCCAGAGAATGAAGGAGGAAGGAACCAGTTACCAGCCGGTCGGGGGTACTGGGACCTTCGGAATTCATGTCTTCCAACAATGCTCAATAAGGTAGGAACAACGATAACGGGAACTACAGCAAGCCAATGATCCGGAAACAAAGAATGAATCCAGCTGACAAAGGTGACGAAATTGGCACAAAAATAAGCGAATTCAAGTGTAATACAAACGGCGCGACAATTATGAAACCGAAAGAATTCGGGATAGTAACGACGACCGAAAGTAACGACGGTCAAAAAAACCGGTGAAACAAATAACACAACGACGTCGAGGCCCGTCGCCCCGAAGAACAATTGGTGGCCTCAAACGAAAGTTCACTGCTAGGATCGATAATGGACGATCGAAAAAGAGCATTCCTGCCAAACCGGAAAAACCGGTCCTAACCAAAGAAGAAAGTCTTATATAAAAAGAACTTTCAAAAACATTTTTGTCTTATAATTTTGTTAATTATTATTATACTGTCTGTGTTGTATACTATATAATCATCAATACCTGAAAGAAGAAAATAAAAATTGGGAAGAAAATATGGTTGTTTATACAAATAATAGTTAAATAAGAGTCAAACTCAACAGGGTCTTCTTTCAGCGCAGACATCGGGGTGCCCATTCCCACCGCTGTGGTTTCGCTAGATAGTAGATAGTTCCGTAGGGAATGAAAATAGGGGCGGTTTAATCGAAGAATTAAAGTTGGGAATGGGTAGCGTCAGTGGTAGACGCTATTTCAACGGAGGGAGTGAAAGGTAAATGAATGAAGCAAAAACGAGAACAAGTATCAAACCATGATAAAGACGGATGCGGGCTGAACTCAAGAGGCAAAGTTAAGGACTTTGGTCCGGGGTTCACCACTTAAAAACGACCCCGTTAGCCTCTTGCGAGTACTACCCCACATCGTTCGGGAGATAAAGAATGACACCAGTGGTGGATGCTAAACCGACATGCGGGGATGCCAGGGGCTCGGTATGCTTTTAGGGGCTGTTTGGGTCCAAATCCTTAATTTTGAGGTCGTTACACAAAATTCTATACTTCATGGTCCCTAAATTTTATTATTTCAAATTTTATTGTTTTTCTGTTACTTATTTACATATTTTTGGTGTTGTTTATTTTATTAGCTAGGCTTTAGTTAATTTCTAATTTTATTGTTCGATGGCGAAGCATTAGGACGTCTAGATTGTCTTACATATTAAAGCGGCTTGCAAACATTTTTTGTTGTTTTATTGTCGAAGATTAGTTAGCTACCCTAGCTAAGGTACTATATGGTTGTATGTGTCCGGGATTCGGAGGCAGCTTATTGTTACGGAATGTACGGCTTAGATTTCGACCGGTTTCTGGCATTTTTGAAGACTAGTCCTGAGGTTTATGCAAAGAATTGCGTGTCGGAGAGTTTACAATACTGGACTTGGATTCTTGTTTAATATTTCTAAAGAAAGGAGTCGGACAATAATAGAATTTCACATATAAATATTTTAAACCTCGGTAATAGAAAAATTAGTAATATTAAATTCCCCAATAAAAATCTAGCTGGTTTATAACGTACATAATATATACTGATAACATAACCATCACTAAAAAAGAACGACTTCCGCTGCGTGTTTGATTAGCATCCATCTCAAAGGAGCGCTTCGGACGTAGTCACGCCGCAACGCAAAATATGAGATTCAGACACTGACCACGGAAACTCAGAACGCGTGCCAACCAAGCATCCCCACCGGCATACTAATGTCCACACCTCGTTGACATCAATCTTCGGTGACGAATTCCGTCCCGCTTTAACATCAGGTAACCGTCATAAGAACTTCCTGACAAGCCATACCCCATTGGAAATCATAAAATATAACACAAATCAATTAAATAAAAGAACAAAGCTGGTGAAATTTAAGTTTTAAGGTTAGAAAGAAAGATGGTTTTTGAGAGGGTTTGAACCCAGGGACACTTGGTAGCCTTCGCTCTGAAATGTGGTAGGGGTTGGATAGAATTATTTTATGATGGCTATCGAACGTTAAATTGGGAGGGGATTCGTCGCCAGAAGTTGTGGCGTTCGAGGTGTAGCCAGTATTATGTCGGCGGAGATAGAGATCTTACGCTTTACGGGCGTGTGCCTATTCTTTATTCGACGATATGTTCCGTTTAGCGCGACGTGTGACTAACTCGAGCTCTGATATTAAGATAGTTAATCAATAAAGCCGTTAGTAAAAAGTTTATTCAGTTTAGCACCACAATTGAAATACGCCACGATTTAAATTGGTCTGTATACTTAAACGAGCCCTCGCTGCTCCGATATTTTTGACCTTTATTGCACCTCTTAGCTATTTTGATTTACTCTTTAGACTACGCCATTGATTTCATTTCACCCCCCTTTTTCTTTGACACCCTAACTCAGCGTCTGAGCGCACTATTATTCTAAGTTTGATGTGATCGTGCATCGCGTGGTGGCGGACTGCTCCTTTATATCCGAAAAGAATTACAACCTCGACCTGTTGATATAAACACATGTGATTATCCAGAAGTTGTGTTGTGCTATTGCTCTCTCGAATAACGATAATTTCCTTGTTGTATGCTGCTATAGGGCTGATTTAAACACTGATGATATGAACAACGGCCTGTACAGTTTTGTCGCAGCACTAGGCGAAACGCATTTCTCCCACGTCCTGGTTAATGGTGATTTAAACTTCAAGGAGATAAATTGGGCTAACTTCATCTGGCCTAGTAAATGTGACTCCTTCATGAATTTCGTGCTGCTATCACATCTTTACCAACATGTTATGGAACCGACACAGAAATTGAACATACTTGATCTTGTTCTTACCAACGAATAACACATGGTTCAAAATATTTCTGTTGATAGAGGAATTGGACGTTATGATCATTTTGCAATAAGTTTCAATACGATTGTTATACTAGAAAACAAACTATGTAGTTTACAAACGAGACTTCACCAATGCGTAATTGGACTGTAGTAAAAAATACCTTGAGTGCACTTTTGGTAGAATGCCCAACGTCTAATCCGACTCACATCCGCGATTCTGTAAATTACGCCATCGAAACTGATATACCATTGAGACGACCTCTTCTTACGTCTGACAAACCTATGTGGCATGATTCTGGCATTCGACGTGCTCTTGGGATTCAACGCACCAAATTGAGAGCCTATCAACAAAACTCAACTCAAGACCACTACATGCAATACCATGCAGAGTCAAACTACGCTCACAATAAGGCTATTCGGACGAAACGCCCTTTTGAACGCCGTATTGCCGATAATATTAAGCACGAAAAAAAAATCGGCCCTGATTGGGGAAGGGGCCCACCATCTTTTCAGTATAGCTCCCATAGTCTCTGGATCCCCAATCATCTCGTACCACCAATAGAGATCTCTTCGAGATCAGGGTCGCCCCTTTTCAGGTATAACCTCCTGATGATGCTAAATTATTGTTCTTTTTATTTGATTTTTTGGAGTATATAGGCTTTTTTGGCAAATTTTTTTCCTAAAGCTCCGCTTAAGATCGTCACCCCCTAACCCCCGATGGACCAGTTTTTCATGCTCTTTCTAATGGAAAAGGTTTCAGGGCTCTAGCTCTTCAACGAGGTTTAGGAGAGGGGCCCAATTTCAGGGATCTGATTTTTTAGACATATGGATTTTGATTTTTTTACCTTTTAGCACATAACTTTGGATTGGATTGACCAATTGGGCTCAAATTTGGATATGATATAGAAAATGCAATGGGCTATACGGCGATGGATGGCGTGTGACGACTACTGTCCGTCACAAGAAGATATGGCTCCCGATATCGGGAATGCAAGCGAAAAATGGATATTTTGATGTTTGGAAATTAGGTTTAGACTGGGCTCAGTTTTAGGGTAATCCAGGGTTTTTAGGGGCTTAGGTTAGGGTATCCGAAAGTACTGCACCGGCAAACGCAGGCGAGGAAGCACCAGTACTGTGCACCCAAAACCGTGGCAGTTAGCCAGCGCAGCGGCTTAGTGCGGAGAGTCCGGGGGCGGCAGCCCCCCGGCTCAGTCTAAGGCTTAGACTTATTTTGTTAGACTTAATCTAGAACTCTATAAGAAAACGTATTACAGACATTGGAACTAACCTCTAGACGCGATACATGTTTCCGATTTTGGCAATAAGTGCACCGACAATATTTTCAGCGAATTGTCGCCGCCGTTGAAATTCAATAAGGGTTCGCTGGAATAGGCAATGAGATACACCTTGGCGTCGCCGAATGAAGGTTTTCAAATTTACCCAGAGACCATCAATGTTTTGCGTATGGGCGTCGGGATTGTCTGGATTAAGGAATTGGCGGTTATGGTGGTTGACCGTGGCTTGAGTACATTGCTGGTGCTAGGTAGGCAGAGCAGTCCTTGGATGTAGGTCTGGAAGCCGTCGGTGATGATGCGGGTTCCCGGTCAGATGTGTTGAAATATTAGAGGCATGATTGTGTTGATGGTGCGATTGGGGACGTGGAAAAGTAGACACTTGCCCGTTTGTCGTTCAATCATGCCCACCACCCAACCATGCTGACGACGTGGCATGCCGCGGTTGTATTTTTGTCTAAAAAAACTTCGAGTCGTCAACTTCTACGTCTATACTGGGGCCGCCCAACAAGCTGTTTTGCCAATGATCATGGTCGTAAGCCACAGCGACATCCCTACAGTAGTTGTACCAGTTCGTAACGGTATCTGTGGAGACCCCTGTTTGCAAGCGAATGAAGTTTGACGGCAAGTTGTTGATCACGAGTGTCGTTTCCAATGTGATCCGGTGACCGGCAAAAAATGAGCCACTTCGAATAGATAATTTTGCTCGGCAATTTTTACAGCGCCATTCGTACTTGTCAAGACGCGCGAGGTCACTACGCGCAGCCTAATACATAGCGTCGCCACATGTACATTGTTGGTTGTTAGCGATAAGTCTCCATTGGGCAAGCAGAACAATAGTATCTTCATATGGACTTGTTCTACACACCATTTGGTTGTAGGTCAATGTGCAAATTTTTAATATCAGGTTCAGGAAGTATAGTCTTAAGGGGTGAAATGTTAAATCTATTATTTTGAGGTCTGCCACGCGCTGCCATAGCTTAATATTATGCTGTAAAATATAAAAAAATGGAAAACAAATCATCAATTGAGCGTTCCCAAAGGGTTACTTCCGAAGTGGTTAAATGTTCTTGCGGATAACTTCAGAGGGAGGCCAGATATATCGATATGAATGGCACCATTGAGTTTCTCCTGTAATGCTGGATCGATCTAGGTGCATCATGTATATTTTGCAAAAAATGTTTTTTTTTCAAAATTTTCAGGTGACATTTCACGGGTGGGACAGAAATTTCATTGGGTAAAAACAGAAAAAAATGAAAAAAAAATTTTTTCGGAAAATGGTTGTATGCGGTATTTTTGAACTCAGCTCGTCGAGCTGAGTCGATTGGTACCAATTTCAGCGGCGTGCGACCATTTGCTGATCCCTCCCCAGCCCAAACAGCGCCACAATTGCAGTGTTTCGCCAAATATTCAAATATAATTTATTACCTGCATTACAAGTAAAGCGGTGTAATTTTCAACTCAGGTGCTAAACAGATTCTGAAGAATTTCGAAAATACGGAAATATTTTAACTGATAATACAATACGAAAACTAATATAATTAGAGACTGTAATTTTAGAGATTTTTTTATCTCTGGAAGCAAATTTTTAAACCTAATAACGAATTTTTTGCATATTTCTTGGTCTCCAGAGAGAAATTGCCTTAATTTTTTTAAATTAATTAATTTCGCTCACATAGAAAAGTACCTGGGGGTCTGAACTGAAGGAAACAAAAGTTTTTGAAAAGGCTGAACTTGAAGGCACCAGGAGGAGTCCAAAATTTCCGACGACCACCCCTTCCCTGCGAAAGCCAGATAATATGTGTGACCGACCTGAGAAAATTTTTACACCTCAACTATACGTCCGATGATTAGCGAGAGTAGGTGGTTCCAGCGATGCGGGGTGGTAAATTTTTGGAAATGAAGAACTTGCCCACTGTTCATAATTGTTAAATATTCACAGTTTTCGTGCATTGTTGGAGCGGGAGGGGAGGAAATTTATGGGGCACAGCACTTAGGGGTAAATCCTCACTATGTACCCCTATGACCTTATCGGAAATATTCCCAGGCTTTCCAAGATACCGCAATGAAAAATTAAAATATAGTACCTTAAGAGAAATATGTACAGCTACCACGATTAGCAGCACTTAACCACGCCACCACCAGTATAAACATAATATAACGAATACAAGACATACCGCTGCTTGCAATAGGGCTTCTTCGTCAGAGTCCGTAATCAGAATCCCATTTTGCGTTTGATCTGTCTCGGAGGTATCCCTAATTGTAGTTATCATATTGTGTACGTAAATGCTGCTTCAATCATATTACTGGCCCAAGCACTTTACAGTAATAATTCGCAAGATATGACTGCAGCTACGTGTTCGATATTGTATCGAAATATTTTAACTTTTGCTGGAAAGGAATCGAATTTCCTTCGAAATCTTTTTAGTTTCAGAACGTTATTTTCTATTTTATAACAAATTTCATCTTCTTTTACAAACAGTAGGCACAGAGGAAATTAACAGAGACAAAAACGCTATTTGTCAATTAATTTGAAACATTTTAGAACTCAAATGGTAGGTATACACCAGGGAATAACCGGAACCGTAAATTTAAACCGGATCCGGAACCTGGTCTTCGAAAGTTATATAGTAACACAAATGAAGGAAGAAATAAAGGTATAGTGACTTTAAAATGTATGGAAAATAACTTTTACATTAAACTTAATGTATTACGATGGCATTATTGCCTTTCTGAAACTTTAAAGAGACTAAGGAAGCTCATAATGTTTATTTATTGATCAATATGTCGGTTTTTGAACATCCAGAGCAAAAAATGCCTTCCACTATACACCCTTGCGTATAACGCGTCAAATTGAATGTGCTTACAACGCATGGAGCGTATAATAAACATTTTCGCTCTGTCTCTAGTCGCCTCCCTTTACTACACATACGTTTGTTTCTGTAGGAAACTTGAAATTATTGATTTATATGGTTGTGAAAAAATAATAGAAAGTAACTTTCTGATCAGTTGTGAGGACACTGTTTTGGCTAGCGTTGTGCTGCAAACAGTTCCCGTTAGTTGGATGATAATGATAAGAATTTTCTAATCAGGATGCTATAAATGAGACAAACTGTTATGCTGTTCGCCCAGTTGCAATAAATACAGTTCACTGGCAAGAACGCAGTTCCTGGCTGCGTTGGAGATATGTTACTTTACTTCAATGTATACTGATTTACAAAGTTTACAAGCGCACTGGCGGGTACTTGACGCAATTTATGTTAGCCTAGCTTACAGCTAAGTACTTCTAAATAATCCATACTCTGTTACCGAGTTGGACGGTTTAATTCGAACATACCCCGCATACTTCTGAATGTGTAAAATAGCTGCTACAAACATCGACTTGGCTTTGTTTTAACAAACTCCTCCAGGTTAAGATGAAAAATTCCTACTAAAATTATGTGCCATACTTACGTTGCAAACGGCAAATTGCTGAGTTAATTTTTTCTTCTGCTTGGTTGTATTGGAACTTGATCATTGTACATATATTATTATATGTTTGGACCAGAGATGAAGCAAAAATATGGAAAATTTGAAACAAAATTTTTAAACAGAAATTCCGGTTCCGGTATGGTTTTTGCCCTTTGCCGGAACCGCAACCGGAACACGATTTTCGTCGGAACCGCAATTCCGGTTACTCCCTGGTATACACTTTTTCCGTTAAGTTTATCAAGAGACTATCCCCTAAGGACACAACTCTATCACGCCCTCCGCGCGCGCCGGCGATGCGAGAAAATTTTTTGCAAACATAGGGAAAACTGTGCAAAAATGATGGTGCAACGGGCGAGATGTCATTTTTTGCCACACCCCCCCCCAACAAGGGCCTCTACTACCTTGAAACGCAACACCTTTGTACCTTTGTAAAAAAAGGCCTGAGCAATATGTAACAAAAACAGAGGCATACATGTTACAAGTGCATGGTGAAAGCTTCAATACTAAAATAGGACCCGCTACTAACTCGCCACAGAAGAGGGGGTTGGGAACCCAGGTTTTCAGGATTTTTCTGCAAAACTAGAAAATAGGCCAATTTTTCTCTTCCAAACAAAAAATATGGCAATTGGCCTCAAAGCCAAATAGCTACTATTTTTATAATGTGAAGGGGCTAGCTCACTTATACACCAAGCTGCCGACACAAAATGTAAACCGCACATTTATGCTGTTGTAGATATCTCACACTTCTCAATTTGGCACCAATCAAGTCAAGCCGTCTCCAAATTGCAAGAAATTATGTAGCTCCATATTTTGACTAGGTCCATATTGAGTTAACACGAATCGCGAATCGTAGTCACGCTTCTGCGATTTAGCATCGCATTTTGCTAACCACGTACAAGTGAAAACGCTATTACCAATTGCGCTTTTTCGTATGCTATACGAAAATACACCGCAAACATTGCTGTCTGGTTCATGTCATTTGATGAATGCGGAAAAACGTGCGAAATGGATAAATGTGGGCGAACGTAAATTCCATTCGTACATCGCAGAGCCCACGTTCGCGTGAGTTCACATTTTTGCCATTAGTATTCGCATTTTTCTGCACGAATCAATTCGTGATTATGACAAAAATACAACCTTGATGTACACACCTAAAGTGGACTCACGCATAACACTTTGTGTTTTAGGTGATATATTTTCTATATACTTTGTATGGCTAATACCAAAAACAACCTGTTTTCCCGTTAAGGAATTTAGCCCAAATTGAAAGGAAAAACTAGCAACACTGAGCTATCGCCCATAAAAAGCGGTCGCGACATTATGGTTATGCGAGTGATTGGCATAAAAAAACATTAAGTGACACAAAAATATTTTAAGGCTTTGCAAGTTATTTGTAAAACCGCTAAGTTGGACTCAACCGTTAGCAAGTTATTGATACTTTCCACTGGTAAATTTTAGTATATTGTGTTTTTATTCTTTATTTATACAGTCCATAGCACGTTAAAAATCGACACCTTCCTAAATTCATTTGAAAATCCGGAAAAGTAATGCCGACAAATACTAACAAGATGTTAATACCTCCATCTACTAGGGTAACACTATGCCAATACATTCCTATAAGCAAGTTTAAAAATCGATAAATATAAAGTACTAAAACAATACTTTTAACCAAAATTTTCAGGAAACTGATACTGAAATTTAACTTACTCTGTCACCGTTTGTTCTGAAGTATGAGTCAATGTAGTGTTCTACAATAAATTATAAATATTAACCGTTCTTAAAAATCAGCTTTTTACACTATTACGAATTATTGTAATGGAGCGAGCGAAGTGAATAGCAGGCTCCACTGAGGCTTGGAAAAGTAAAAGGACAATTATTTTGAAAAATTATGTTTTTGGTCGATTAATTCGTATGACTTATCTCCGGGTGGATGAATTTCGATCAAATGTTTTGTGCGATAGCAAAAAGCGATGATGATGTGCCTTTAGTTAAAAGCTGAGAGACCCGACCCGATATTCCCGGTCAAAGCGGCTAAAAACCTCTTTTATCGGTTTTTCCCAAATCTGGCCATACGTGTAGCAGTGTCTCGAAGCGCCTATCTCACGACATACCGTGCGTCGAAAAACAAAGACGACCGTCCGAAAGCCGTCAATTCAGATTCACAACTTTGCTGCACATCGCTTTTGTGACATCAATTCATGAGCTGCTGCGGATTATATGATTTTGGCTTCTCTAAAGCCGGAGAGGGGGTGAAGACGACGGCGGCCCCCTGTGAAAATAACGAGCGCCCTGTGGTCAAAATGGAGCCTGTTATGACTACAGGAAGCCAAAGAAAATAGTCACATTACAGTAATTCATACTTTCAGTACAACAATGTGATTTCGCCCACTTCATCTATTACTAACTTGATAAAGAGAGCAGCTGTTGCAATATTGGCTAATACTCCTCCATAAGCTTAATTGTGACAGTTGCTGATATTCATACGTCGTTAGGCGTTTAGGACCATGCGCAAAAAAGATTGTGATTCTCTCAAATTATATAAACAGGAAAGCATTATTTACATTATTCCTTTATAAAATTAAACAATACGTAAAAACAGTCAAAAAGATTGTCAAATGTGTGAAAAATCGAAGACCATGGTGAAACCGTATATTATAGCAAGTGGCATTCTGTACCCGGGTCAATACTACGACTCACTATAAACATCTTAAACAATACAAATCATTCAAAAAACATCCCAATCCATGGCGAACACAAAAGCGAATTGGACACGATCGGTGATTATAAAAATAGTCACCATTAATGTTATTTTTAAGCGTACATAATCTACAAAAACATCTCTCGCTGCGTGTTCAGTACACAAATGGTCCCACTTACAAAATTCTCGTCGGTTCCCACGTTACATTCCACAGTTGCTTCGCAACCAATAGATGCCTGATGAAAGCCGTTTAAGTGCGGCGCAGCGACATATACTCCAGTGGCTAGTGTCTCTGAAAAAAACATTATGAGTACAGGAAAAAAATAAAAACTGTGGAAATCCTCAACAATAATAACAATATAAAAGATTACGACAGTCTGTGTGCCATATCAGCTACATATATAAATTGCACTTCACATATCTAACCAACTGAACAACTAACAATTTGTCAAAATGACAAAACACTGTGGCACAACTAAGCATGACGCAAACCCCCCCCCCCCGCCCGCAATGCATTTATTGAACCATTCAACCTACGTCTGTTCAACAAGGTTACTATTAGACCGTTCCCGTGCAAGACATTCATTCCGTGGACACAATGTATATTTATATAGCAGACTTGCGTGACAACAATTTATGTAGATCGCTTTTAATCGTTTATGTCCTCCAAAAACACCCCAGAAAAACTCTGGGTAGAAATTATGGTCTAGCTCAAACTACAAAACTTGACCATGACTTGATCGCGTTCGTCCATTCGACGTGCGTGCGTCATTCCATGACATACGACTCTGAGTACAACCACTTATACTTAGCTTGAACAGATCAACAAAAACATAAGAACAGTTCCAACTTTGTGTAAAGCATTCTCTAGACTTTAGGCTGCCACTAAAGCTATCTAATTATTAACAACAATCCGCCTAAGCCACAACTATCGATGGACTTTCGGCCACAATATTATTTTGTGCGACTGCGTTCACCACCGTTGGATTTTTTCCAATGACTGCTGCGCTTACCTTACTCATTAAAAGTGGGTCAAATCAAAAGCAAATACCGGTAAGTAATACGGAGCGTAAAACGGTTAGTTATCGATAGAGAGGCGCCATTCAACTAACTACTCGCTCGGCATTACGATTGCTACTAGAGGGTACTTCGACAAAACAATAGGTTCAGGTAAGCGAAAGGCGGCAATGGAACGGGTACAAATGAGGTATATGGGACGAAGCGTACAAAGTGGGATTGTGGGTCTCAATCTTGTTCATCCTAATCACGACTATGGTATATACATGATCAGCTAATATTCGTAAATGCGGTAAAGTAGCGATTGGATTAACATATATACGATACAAAAATATTAATATATTCAGATATCTGAATATCTTAATATTCAGATTGTTAATGTTATAAATATTATATAACACTATGAACTCACATATGCGTCAAATGTCCACAGTTAGCATCGGGATTTCTTCTACGGATGAATCAAATTCTGCTTTAATTTGCGCTGATCCCTCTTGCGGTACAGAGATCAAGGATCTCGATTCCAAGATCGTCTGCGCGAAATGCCACGACGGTTATCATAAGAAATGTTCTAAGGTTAGCGCTGCTGTCCTCTCGGAGGCCAGTAAGGCGAACAGCGGTACTAGGTTATTCTGCACAAAATTCCGTCTAAATATTGACGATGATTTGGCAATGCTTAATACGCCTGAAGGTCGAATGACCAGGTTTGAATCTACTCTGGAAAAACTACAAGATGTTGTCATGGCTCTTTCAAGTAAATTTGACGACTTCACCAAAGGACTGGCTCCTGCTGCAAACCCTGCCGCGTCTGCCGTTCCTGGCATCCGAGATCATAGTGGTGATTCTGATTGTAATTTATTGATAAAAGTGATGAGGCTATAGTTGCAGCAAAAGTAATCGCGGAAATGGATGAGCGGAAGTGCCGACAAACTAGTATAATTGTTGTGAATTTAACAGAGTCCAGTAGTACGATTGGTACTAAACGCAAGCAGCACGACCTAGATAAGGTTAAGGAGTTGTTCAGCGCTGTTAGCATTGCAAGTGATGTGAATAATATTGCGACATTGTTTCGCTTGGGAAAAAAGTCGAGCTCACCTAGATTGTTAAAGGTTGTGTTTAACAACGAAGACGATAGAAACTTAGCCTTAGCTAGGTCTAGGGCGGTTCATGATCTTCCTCTATCGTCTACGTTTAGTGGCTGCTTTCTGAATCCCTACCGCATTCCGCTTGAAATTAAAGTCTTCAATGAGGCTCGAGCCAAGCGTTTTCCCAAACGATCAAAAAACCGAACGACAAGAGGGAGTTCGGCCCTTCACAACAACGAAGAAGAAACCCAGTAAGAAATGTCCTTGTCGATTCCCAATCCCGGAAAAATCCCTCAGTAGTAAATGGTTCGAGTAGCAGTGTAAATTTTGACGTTTGCTATAATCAAGAAGACATACATATTAATACCAGTTGTGAATTTTATAATAGCGTTTCAACTAATAGTTTAAACAATGTTTATATAAACAATGTAAATAAATCGCATGTAAATAAAACAACTATAAGCATTGGTACATTCAATTATAAGTGTGTGCTTTTAAACGCGAGATCGATAAATAATAATTTACCTGAGCTTGAACTGTTTGTAACATCATTTCATTTTGATATAGTGTATATAACAGAAACATAAACCAATAGCTTTAACGACGCCAATATGACAATTGTGCCAAACTATTCTACGTATCTATGCGACCTACAAGGCAGGTGCTGTGGGGGTACAATGATGTTCGTCAAATCCGAAGTTGTATCTTCTTCATGCGACAAATTTGACATGGAGTTTGAGGACGTGGCAGTTTGTGAAATTAAATCTGGTTCTCTAGTACCTCTTGTTGCGTGTATATATCGTTCACCGTCTTCGTCAAATGAAAGCAATTGCAGCTTGTACTCCTTCTTACAAACAATTGGAGATAACCCGGATTATTGGCTGGTTTGCATATGCGGTGACTTTAACTATCCTTCAATAGACTGGATTAACTCGTCATGGCCGGCATCAGAAGATCAGTTTATGGATATATAGTATCATTTCGGCAGGACTGTCTCAACATATCGAAGTTTGCACGAGAGGCTCAAATACCCTTGGTCTTGTTTTCACTAACGACAATTATGCTGTCTCGTACGCCTAAACTTTAGCACCTCTAAAACGCTGATCATTTTTGTGTGTCATTTATGTTGGCGCAATCGAACTCGAGCTCCTTCCGCCGATCTGAAAATAAAACGTACTACGACTGGTACCGTGCACCGTGGAACGACATCTGTTTATGCTATACAAACATATGATCGAGATGAAGTCTTTAGTATCGTGGACGTTTCACTTATCTGGAACAAGTTTGGTTCATTTCTTAGACGGGTTATTAACGCATTTGTACCTGTCAGAACTCAAGCTTTTCTTCGGAAACCTATATGGGCTGATGGTCTTTGTTGGCGTGCACTTAGACAAAAACACAATGCATTTCGTCGCTTTAAGCGTGTGAAGCAGCTTGGACTAACTACCTGGAAAAGACACATACTGCAGCGTAGCATATAGAGCAGTCGATTCGGAGTTATGAGCGAAAACTTGCCGAGAACATCGACAGTGACAAAAATCATTCTTTGAGTATGCTCTGAGGCAAAGACGTATTAAACCCAATATTGGTCCCATGAAACGAAATGATACGACACTATCTGACTCTTCAGTCGAAGACTGAAATTTTTAACGATTACTTTTCATCCGTTTTTGGCAACAACTTCGAGCTTCCACCTGATACATCATGCAGAATAACAGCGTCATTGTCAGACCTAACAGTTGTTGTTGGCGATATTGAACAAATTTTGTGCGGTTTGAACTGAATGAGTCACTGGGGCTTCATTAGATCCCGAACAGATTTTTGTTTCATACAAGGGCCGTCATTTTAGCGCCATTAACCAGACTGTTTAATAAGTCGGTTTCTTCTGGATTGTTTCCTTCTGCATGGGGAGTAGCAAGCATTGTTCCAATCTTCAAGCACAAAGGTGATCCAGCAAAATGTGAAAACTATCGTCCTATTAGCTTGACGGCCTCCGTGAGCAAAGTTATGGAGACTGCTGTTCGAGACAAGTTAGTCAGATTTTTCAACGCACACGACGTCATCAACAGATCGTAGCATGGCTTTGTAAAGAAACACTCGACATCCACTCAGCTATTGTCCGGTCTGTCCTTTGAACGAAAGTGCTCATCCAAGCTAGGCCAGTAAGAATGCGCAAGCCGGGTTGGGCCATGTGTTGTCTTTAATAGACAACATTTGCATTAGATCATATTGATTTTGCACTGTAACTTTATTACTTTGAGTTTTGACTAATCATTCCCTAATAGAAAACATGGATACTCTTCGTTTACCTTGAAATTGCAATACACATACCGGAATCCTGATTTTCGAACCATATGTGAGCTACCACAAATTTAGAAATCTCAAGCCTAATTAGTAGCTATATTGAAAGTATTTTATGCTCTACATAGCACAATAATTGCTGATTCACAGAATAATGCGTCTATCTACTCGAAAATTTTTGTTACATACGACATGTCGTATGTAACAGTGTCCTAGAGACATGTCGTATGTAACCAAGAATGTACATACGGCATGTCGTATGTGACGTGGTTACATACGACACATGTAGATCTATGTGACGCTCGTTGCATAAAAGCACATTGTGACGCGTTAACTGTGTTACATACGACATGTAGTACGTAACCAGTGTTACATACGACATGTCGTACGCAACCAGTGTTACATACAACATGTCGTATGTAACACTGATAAGTGAAACTCCACGAAACTCTACTTTGATATTGGTGCCCCCCCCCTCAAGTTTTGATATTGGTGACCCCTCCTCCAATTTTGATCAAAGTGCCGCGCTCCATTTAATAAAAGGATCTCGTAGGCCCAATCAGTCAGGGGTGTAACCACAAAAAGCTAACTCTTTTCAGGGTTAAACAAAAACATTAAACAAATACATTTTCGACTGTATCGTGATGTAGCGCTTTATTTTTACAACAAGTCGTTTCGTCATAAAGCACTTTGATTATGGTTCTTGTATCCGATATATCTTTCAAATCTCTTACAGCGTATTGACGGCGTATTAATAGCTAAAGTGATTTGGTAGCCAGAATGTGTAGCAAACTTTGGTGGTTGAAATTATATACAATAGCTGCAGATTAACAGGGAAGAACACACGCAACACTATTACCTTTTTTGGAAAGCATGAGGTTAAGGCTACATCTAAGTTCCTTGCTCTATTCAGCTATGGTCAATAGAATACATTGCATGAATACTCTAGCAGATGTCGAAGATTGAAAATATTTCAGAGAATGGTGACTTCCAGATATATCTATTTTCATCAGAGCAACAGCTTTCATACAAATTTTTTGCTGCAATATGTTTACAAATAACTTTAAATAAAATAATGTTAACATGTTTTCATGCCAACAGTTTGAACAGCTTTATTAACTGGGTTCACTATCATCAATTGTAAAAACTGATTTTTCCAATACGTGGCTGTAAAACAAACACTAAACTGCTTAAAGACGAGAAAATTTTTTGATTTACAACTACATTCAGGAATATTTAACATCATTTATACAACTAACTGAGTATTTTTTAAATGTCTAAGGTATTGTAAAACGTGAAGTATTTTTATTTAAACCAATTTTACCAAAATTTAACAATATTATTTTGTTAAGTTTTCACCATTCGTCGTCAAATTTCGCAAAGAGGATTAGCAAACTCGGTCAAAGTAACTTTTAGGGGCAGAAGCGAAATGAATACATTGCCGTTCCCTATATACCAAGCCTAAGCCTTGTTTTTAGCCTAAGCTGAGGTCCCTCCCTATACGAGCCATATAATAATCCTTAAGTCGATCACTCCATTTCCCTCGAGCCGCTGCTTTAAGCTGTTCTTTTTTCTAATGATACATATAGTGCCCTGCTCCTAATGGTGAAATAAACCGCAAACTTAAATGTCGTAATTCAGCTATTCTATAAGGTTTATTAAGACGGCTTGTATGCTTTTCCTGCCCTGTGTTTTTGGGATAGCGGAATACTTGTCTTTATATTGACGACAAATTATATAATTTTAGAAATGGCTTTTGACGATTATCTGTACAGCCTTAAATTTCAAAATTTAAAGTCTCTCCGTATGAGGCACTATGTTAAAGTAAAAGAAAACTAATTAAAATATGATTATCGGTGACCGAGTGAAACACTTCCAACGCTTGTGTTCTCAAGATCAATAGCATTTGCTTTATAAACTGTGTTTGAGCAATTTTCTGCCGCAGTTTTTGGATCATTGAAGCTCGCCAAAAAGGGGATATTTCGTTTTCTACTCCTTTAATGCGTAGTCTGAATTGCATCGCAAGAATAACTATGCACTAAATTCTAGCACTGCAAATTTTTTCAAAGCCTACTTTTGAATTTTATACCGGCAGTTAGGCGCTGTTTACAACTCTTTTATGCTCGTTAACATATTCGTTACAATTAAAATTTAGACTATTTCTATTTATAGAAGCAAATGGTAAATATTTTTAACAGGCAAATCGATTCGTTAAATAGTAAATTTCCTAAACCACATTAATTAACATCGTTTTTCTTTCCTCGTTTTGAGGATTCATGATTAACCGTAAAATTGCTAAACTACTAACTGCAACTAGAGGCTACATAGCATGCACAATTAGTGACCAACGCTACAAGAGCTTATAACTTTTAGAAGTAACAACTGTGTAAACATCTGCCAGCGGCGTGCAATGTGAAATCTAGACATAGTTCGTCAGTAAATTATTGTAGTGTTAATGATTAGATATATTGAAATAAGTGCATTATTCGGTTTAAATAAAAGCGTAAGGTGAGCAAAGTTTGGTGTTAAATAGTCGCTCCAATGTTGTCTTTATTGTAAAATGCCAGCAGATGAGGTTTCGCTGCGGAAACGGAAAAATTTCACCCCTAAGCCATTAAAGAAAGATAAAATCAATTTTGAAACCAAATGGTCAATTTAGCATAATGCCTTTGAAAGGACAGCGGTCCGATGGGATAAATTGAAAGTGCAACCTTACAATTATGCTTGATACATGATCTATATAAATAGTACGTATCCCATATTTCAGTAAAGTAGTGATTTCTTAAAGGACGGTGAACGAATATCTGTTTATTGCAATATTGTACAGCATCAAGCTTAGCTAAATTAGACATTGAATTTTAAATCTTA
>JASANE010006895.1:0-13599 GCA_030248225.1 Trileptium ribeirensis
GGAAGTTGCGCCATGCAGCTGCGTCACCGGTTATTACACTTATAGTCTTGTCGAAAACAATCACATGTTGATTATATGGTTATCGTTGCAGTACTATCAACGTTGTCGTCCGATAACTGTAATCTTTTGTAATGCTGGCGGTTGTTCGCTCAGTTGCCATCTGTTGGAAACTGAATGCGGCCGTCGAGTGTACACTCGGAGGATGCAGCGGGCTTGCGCAAATCTTATTTATCGCAAGTAAAAGTTTTCTATTTCACTCTAAAATTGGGGATTTGTAAAGGGAGGCTGTTTCCTAGCGCAAACACTATTCTTCACAGCCGCTAACGGACTCGTTTTTGTGTGAGTAGCCACGTACTGCATCCGGCCCGCGTCCTTACTTGACGTTTAAGTGATAGTCATATTGTATTACGAGTATTCGTGGTATTGACGTAGATTTGCTTGGCTGCTTGTGCTCATGTTGCAGCAAGCCGTGTTGTTTTCTGTTTGGGTTTACGGGGGAGGGGTGACCTTTCCTTTTTCGCCCGGCTTCAGTCAAGCTCTGCCAAATTTTCCTTCCGGCTTTGCTTCGGGGCAAAATTTTTTTGCCTTTTTTCTCTGTAGTCTTTTTCGCTTTTTGTTTCCCTGCGGTCAACTTATTTCGGCCGACCTTTACCTCTCGCGCAGCGTTGCTCGACTTTTACTTTCAGTATTTTATTATTTGGCTGGCAATTTTATATTTACTACGGCCTTCGGTGTCTTTAATATATTCTGGATTTATATGACCCGAGACTCTTATCATCGTTACGACTCGTTGTATAGGCGGTATGTGTCGTAAAATATACTTTCAAACCTGCAGTGTTACTTTGTGACCCTATGGTGTAAAATTGCGACCACAATTTTTCGTTGCAATGCTCATCCTCGAACGGCGTTGTCTTTATAACGAAAATCTCACTGCAGGGAAACATTAAAAGGAATTGACTATTGACTATGGTTGCGTTACATGCTTATGAATATCGATCGTATTGTTATAACAATTTGTTGTAATATGTGTCGGGATTTTGTGGCAAATTTTGAGTAGGTGTTGTCGATAGTTCTTCAACGAGTATTCAGTTTGAAAGCGGGCACGTTCTTTTGTCATTGCAATTTAATATCTTTGGCTCGTTTTGTGGAACTATAAAATTCAAGGTAAGTCAACGGTAATTCAATTCTCTAATATGTATTTTCATTAGTGTGGCTAATTAATCTGACCGTTCAATGCTAGTAGGGCAGCGAGTTTTTGTAAATGCGTTTTAGTACAAATCCGTTATTTCGTTGTCATTTTGTGGCAAGGGTACTCGGTATTTGGTAGGGCGTGGAGTACGTTTCGGCTTTGCTTCGATGGAGGTTTGTCGCATCTAATTATAATGCGTTAACTTCGCGAAATGCAATGTTATTTTAAGCCAAAATAAGCGGTATGCTATAAAAAGCTCTCGACCTCTTGCACAGGGGGCGTTCAAAAAACTTTCCTCCGTTCAAAACACGTTTAAATTATGGCATCATAAATAAAACGTTTCTTTACGATTCTTTCATTTCACAGCCTGCGTTACAGACACCAAACATTCGCAATTTTAATTTAAAAATATCGTTAACCTCTTCTTATCAACTACATCATTACGATTTCAAATTTCAGACTTTTCGACACAGAGATTCATACCTTATATCAGGGAATTATTCGAAACTTAATGACCCCCGAAGCTTTGCAGGAAGATTCGCGATCCATTTCTGTAGGATATTTAGTATATTTTGCCGATTTGAAAATTTGTGTTCACGTACTCGCTATTCATTAGATTCGGTCGAAATCACTGTTCAATTGATGTTTTAGTCGTAATATTTTATGGGATTAGTTATTGGTTTTGATATTCCGAGTGGTGTTGGTTTGAGCTTTAGTATAAAATGTGTGTCCGAACCGACTTGAGGAGCTCTGTACGGATTATGTTGTATTACCTTCGTTCGCTTTTGCAGTGTTACTTCGGTTGGTTCTTACTCATTTTTGGTTTTATTGGACCGCGTACTAACCCGACGATTTTTCCCTTTGCAGTTTCTCTACTTTGTATGTTTCTTGCGACTGAGTGTGTCGTTGTTATCATACAGTTTCTAGTAGCCGTGGGATGTGGACGGGTCTAGCGGAAAGCCGTCGGGTACCTCGCGATAAAATTAGACTGGCATTCTATTTCGTTTTTGTACATTTATCGGCAAAGATTCTTCGATACAACAGCACCGTACTGAGTTCCCGGCGCTCCAATCTACTGGGTCGGAAGGTTGTAGTGTTGTTGGGAAAGCCTGTTTTTGTGTCGGTTTCCCGTATCTGGTAGGTTCCTACTAGCTACCCTTCCGTACCGAGAACCAATACATTTCTATTCTCAAAAAAGGTAAAGTTTTCTATTTCACTTTAATGAAAAAAGGAGACAACCTTCTTTCGTGTTCTAAAGCTGTGCGGGCTTACGTTCCAAAATAAATGAGTTCATTGGGAGAAGCTCGAAATCTTCCAATTTTTTGGTAACTTAGACGGCTGTCGGAGGCCGGTAACAAAACATATCTTACTTGGGTAGTCGGACCTTTATAAGTGTTCGTAGCGATGTCGACTTAAATCGTGGTGCAATACCGTATCGCGGCATTCATCTAGGTTGACACGAGGTGTCCTGTTTTCATTTTGGTTCACCATATGTTTGTTCATAACATGTCGAGGCTCTTAGTCGAAATTTGTATCTTCAACTTTTATCACAAGGCGAGCGCAAGAAAAAAATTCAACCTCGAAAGTCGCACATATTGGGTGGGAGTAATTTTGTTTCATGCAAATAAGTGCCTATTTGTGTACCATAGCAGTCTTCATATAATTTTTGTAATGATTCTCGTTTTTGTGCTGTTCCTTATCTTGCGCGCTGCTGAATAAAGCATTTCATTCATGACCTTCTTTGTGATAAGCGTACAGGATGTTTTCTTTTCAGTATTAATAGCAAGTACCGTTTCTAGATTAACTGGGTAGTGAACTTTAACTGCTTGATGGCTCGTAGCGGTTAGCCGGCATTGCCTGTTCAAATGTCGAGCGATTGTGTTTGCGGTTACCAACTCCTTCCACTTTCGGGTCTTTGATGTCTGCCCACCGGGTAGGCAAATAGTTTCGCGCGCGTTCGATGTCCACGACGCTACCCTCGCAGCTCGAACTACACTGCCTGTGTGTTTCAATGCTACCGTAGTCAACGAGCAGACCTCGCCATCTCGGTGTTCTTAGCATAGCTGCTAACCACTTGCCCGCATATCGAGTTTTCGTTTTCCGTTTTGGCTGAGTCGGGATAAGTCCGGACGAAGCTACTCTTTCAGGCAAAGTTGGCAACAGCAGCGAGTTACCTTGCATCCGTGCCGCTCAAGTGAAGTCATCACATTAACTAATCAGTTTACAAATCAGATAAGGCAGCTGAATTACTACAATAACAAATGCTTCCCAGACTTCTCAAATTTCACGAGTAGCTGAATTAATACAATGCCAAATGCTCCCCAGGCTTCTCAAATTTCATAATACAACAAAAACATAATGTGATGGAGATCGCGGTGCTCTTGGGCCTCTCCTCCTTTCCTCCCCTATAGCCCTAGCGTTATGTGGATGTACAACGGTGTCCCATTTCCTTTTCAACGGACGAACGGGACACCACACCCGGGGGGACCTATATCACCCACTAGACAACGTTGACCGTATTCGCACGTGGATCCTGCCTTGGAACACCTGGACCAGAGGGCGGCAACTCTTTTCTGCACTGAGCCCACCCCTGGGTGCCCTAAAAATGAGGGGTGTGGAGTTCCTGCAGGTAGAAGTTGGGCAGCTCGCGTACCCCGTTTTAATTATTTCCGTAATTCGAATCCCTTAAAATTGCTGTGTACGGCATAATAAGAACATGCAAACCTACCATAATGGGACCCCTATCAGCTGCGACTATATCGCCAATTTCTAGTTGCTCCGATAGTTCCTGCCAATCCATCCATGGTGATAATTTTCCACCAGCTTCAACCACCCTTTCTGCGATTGGCAACGGGTTTCCTAAATGAAAACACATTGCAATACATTATAAACCATTTCATTGTTTATACAGATAATGCATGCGATCTGAAAGTTGTGTTCCTGTTATAACTGCTATTATAATGCACAATTCCTGTATATAAAATTGGCTTAGCCCATTGCCGCAGGCGTCGATCCCATAGTTGCCCAAGGCGGCGAGCAACAGCCCACCGGCCCCAAAGATCAGACTACCCCCAGGCCCCTCGTACAACAGGCATGTACAAAGCAATCTTACATATGTCTATTTTGACACAACATTCAAGCTTTGACCCTGTTCGCAGTAGCGAGCATAATATCGGTGTATTGTCTGATGCTACATGTACTACAAACATTTGACGCAACCTTGTCAACACGTTCAGGAATGACATTCCCTAATAGTAAAATTTGGGTTTATTTGCGAACAAAGAATGTTTTTTAATTTATATATTTACGAGATGTTGACTAAGAATTTAGTATATTTTACGGTGCATGCCATTTATATTAATTGGGTTAGTTAGACACATTCGGAGATATATAAATATTAGAAATACAGAGGGTGATATAACCACCTGTGTATGGTGTCATTTTGCACAAGACTCACTGACATATGCACGCTTAGTGAGCAAAAATTGCAAAATCATTTTTGGATCGTAACTATTAATGTGCTCCAGCACATTTACATTTTCAGCTTCAGATTTACACCTAAAATTTGAATATTTTTATAAACTGAGATTTTTTCTAATTTTTCTTGCAATTTTTTGTATGTATGAATGTTTTAACGCAAAGTTTTGAAAATTCTGCTGCTAATCTAGTTAACGACGAACCATAAGCGAGATAGTTGAATAAGTTGGCTTAATTTAACTTGTTCTTAATTACTTTAATTACTTAAATTAACGAAGATGTGATTAAATAACTTAAAATTGACGAACTTAGTTTAAATTAATTTAAGAAAACGGTCATGGCCGTTTGCCATCCATAACTTACAAATCGTGGGCAGACGTAACCACGTTGATTCGAAAATGAACTATTGTATAATATCCCTGCAGTGTAACTGAGAGTGCTGTCGCGCATATGATACGGACAACGTCTTAGCAAGACGACTACTCCAGCCGAATAATGGCTAGCACAAATATGTTTAGCTCATGGTTTTCTTACAAAACTGCTGTGTGCGCCTAGATATTTAAGAAGCTAATAAGTGGAAGCTTTTCTTACTGACATTAAACGAACAGCAACCCTTATTCCCACGATGTTGGTAATTCTTGGATCACGTTACATGGTATGTAATTACATAATGCCTGGTCCAATGTAAAAATACGGCTTAGCGAAACACACAGCCATTTTGTGGTAAGAACATGCGATCAGTGTTGTAGTAAGGTATCTCAATACTGAGTTGATATTCACTAAAATTGCACTGGCGTAGTATTTTAAAAATAGCATGCCTTTTAATAGCTTATTTCTGCTAGTTGTTGACATTATAACACATACCTGATATAGTTATACTGACGATTCCTTTATGCTTGAATCCAATCTTGCCTTTAAGTGGAGTAACCGTTAGGCCGAAAACGTTGGTCAAATTGCCCCAAGCAATATAGAGAAATCCGCGAAAAAATGTTGTTGTTGTCTTCAAAGTATCAGCCCAGATTTTAAAATCGGAAATGACTTTTCCTTTCGAATCGTACAAGACATAGACACATTCGGCGTACGTCAGTAGATAGTCAGTTTTAGCCTTTGTTACAAAAACTATATCGATTGTTACTGTTGTGCTTGGTAATATTTCCTGAATGTATAGATGTATACATATTTGTAACCATAACCATATTTGTAACAAAGGTTCAAAGATTTATTCGCACGGCAGACTGTGTTACAAGTCGGTTGTACCATAGAAAGCATTGCTGTCAAAGATTTAAACGTACGTACTGTCGCACTCGTTTGAACTCGTTAGAAACCGGTTGTACAAATCTTTGAACTCACGGCTGCCTATGCTACAACTGTTTAACAAGATATCGAATTTGCAATAGCTTACGGTGTGCAGTTCGTGCACGCAGATATCTGTGAACGACGCATTACTTGTAGTGGAGTACATGTAATAAATCCGTGCATATAAATGTTTGAATGCACGGTTAGCTATTTACTAGGTAATATAGAAGATAACTGCGCATTCAAAGCTTTGTGCGAATGGTAAATCGTTGAAATTCTTACTGTCGCACTCGTTTGCACTTGTTACAATTATACGTACAAATATTTGAACCCGCGGTGACTTATGCTACAACTACTACTTGTAACATTTATATTACATTTACTGTCTCTGTCGGATAAATCTCAAACACTGTAATATATAAAACGTTAAAAATTTTATCCACTTGCATTTTCTTAAACTTATAACCAATATATATTTTCTCCATTTGGTTCTGTATTTAAGAAAGATCAATCAACTGGAAAGCAGTTCTGTGATATTCTGACAAAAAATTGAATCCTCGTTATAAATTGCGCTATGTAAAACTCCATAAAAGATATCGTTCCTTGCCAAAACATCGTTTCGTCCGAGCTCAGTATATTCGAAATTAAATTTTTGAATCTTTAAATTCAAAATTTTAAATACTATTTTGTAAACCATAATTCAGAAGTTTAATAAGACGCCAATTATTTATCACGGATCTATATGCCTGCTCCTTATACAGAAAGCTAATATATAATCTCATTGTGCATACTCCTAGAAGGACACCCTTATCATTTATACACTTCTAACAAAGTTGAAGCTATTATATTCAATAAACGCTTTAGAAAAATCAAACTGATTTCAGTCACTTCCACACCGTTCATACAGGTACTAAATTCATGAAAGCTGTGTGAGTTCATATAATATGTATATGTATAGACACATAATATGTATATGTTTGAGTAAGCCTAATCCTAAGTCGGGGAGGCGCTGCCTATCCTCCCCCAAACTCCCACATTAAGCTGTTATTTTTATTACGTTATTACGCCTAAAAGATTACTTTGGTTATGGCACACATACTGCTTCGGACACATTATATATTTGGGCCACTAATGGAAGTTATAAATCTTGTTGGACGCCTAGTTTAATGGCTGCGTTGTGCAAATGATTTCCTGCACAAATTTCCACTAAACTAACCCGAATTGAAACAATTTGACTTTGGTCATTTGGAGTATCCAGCATTTGTACCATGAACCATGTCAACTTCCCACAACCCTCAGGTGAGCATGTAAGGTTTTACGGTTTAAGCCCGAGAATAAATCCAAGTTTAAGCCTCTTGCTACGCCTAAGTCCAAGATTAAAACAAAGTATAAGCTTACACTGTGGTCACAGCTGAACTTAAAATTTTTTTCATGTGGCACTCATGTCAGCTTTCCATGGCCAAAATTGACATGTTCCCAGCATTTGGATTAACTATTGCCAGAGGCTTCGGATCGAAAAATTGTCAGTTTTCATCTCCATAGTATGTACTCATCGATAGCTGTCACTCTTCGGTTGCGTAATTTTTGTCGGAGCTGCAATTATCTACTTAAGAGCAAAACTTTTAAAATGCCTCCAAAATTGCTACGACAAAATCTTTACTATCATTTGTTTTCGATAGATGGGGATGAACGTTTGGTTTGTAAGTCTAGCTAAGCTATTAATAAGTTAGTTTGGTTGCTTTAAAAATATATTGGAAGGGTCAGTAACTAAATGGCTTGGTATTATTTCTTCGAATTTAGTTGTATGTAGAGGCTAGAATAGGTCTCCAGGTTTTCAAATATGCCGAATGTGATGAAAGCGAACGTGCCTTTGTTGTATGTGTCCAATGCAGTAAACGATAGCGACCTGCAACGTAAAAATATTATACCAGAGGACTGATAATTTTTGAAAGTTGTGATTTATAAATTTCGAAATTTGCAATTTTTTGTTGAACGGAGGAAGAAATAAAGCATTACATGGTTTTGACGTGTACTAAAAACAGCCGTAACATTACCCTTAATGCAATGCAAGTATATAATCTTTTTAAGACAATGAAAAAGGCTAGTTTTGGAACATTGAAATGACCATAAAGTACAGGCTACCGAGTTTTTATCGCTATTGGCCAAGTGACTGGCACCATCATCTTGCATCTTTAACACTGCCGCAAACTTTTATGTGGGAATATAAAAGACGAAGGTGTCATCAGCATTAACGTAACTTTACCTTTGGAAACTGTTCTTCCCATTGCAGTATTTGTTCTGCTCTACAGTCACTTCGAACAAACGTGCATGTGCTATCGTTGTGAATAGCTAACTTTCCCTCAGTTGTTTTCCATCCAGTAAATGTTGCTTTTCCATTGTCGTCTTTGCATAGTAGCACCATTGTATAGTAGTAAAATTGTGATGTAATATAGTAAAGATTTTCAGATCATGCGAAAATTGTTTCAAACTGTTTATATTTATTGTGTAAAAAGTTGCATTCTGAAATAAATGAATTTAGGTATTTTTGATATCAAATAAACCGGTACAGAGCTCACAGCAAGTACGGACGTACCTGTCTGGACAGGTAAAATAAGTTTTTTATTAAGCGAACGAAATGCTCAGGTTGGTATGAATAAGCTAGGTCTTCACATTTTTCCTTATATTCAAATTCAAAAATCTTTAATACGACACACTTTGAAAATTTACGCCTTTGAATCAGTATTAAAATGTTCATAAAATTTTCCAAAATCCAAAAGGGGTATTCGGAATTAAAATCTTCATCCTTTTCGGAAAGAAGGCGAACAGAAACCTTTTTAAAAGGCACGTAGACATAGTATTGAATTTATTTTATATATTATAAAGCAATTGGCATGTGTATCATTTGTATCATATAAAGACTTGATAGAATATCTAGTTAGACATATGCAGTCAACGTTGTAGTAATTGTCGTAGCGGAAGATCTTAGAAATGTTGTTGAAGTCTTTCTGTTGCGTAGCTGCAACTAGTTTCGTGATCTCTCGCAGGGTTTGTTCTAGTGCTTCGGTGGTGTTGATTTTGCCAATAACTTAATCAACCTTTAAGATATTCTGAGAAGGTGTCTGAGCAATCGCAGTTATTTTCTTTTAGTATTTTAAACAACACCTTACTGTTTGTTGTATTTTTCTGAATATAGTGTAGTCATGTAATAAATATATACAAAGGAAGTATTTCATTGTTTAGGCATGTCAAACAATTTTATTTTCAACAAAGTTGTAGTCTGACCTCGGGATTGAATTATTGTTTAGGAATTACAAGTTAACTTTTTGGCAAAAGCGAAAAACTGTATAAAGGAATAATTTCTGTAGTTTGAGCCGTTTTTGTCAAGAGATTTAAATAATCAAATATTGGAAATTTTTGACAGTTCTAATAACCGAATAGATTTGGCCTTTATTTCATATGTTCCCAATGCAAATTACATATAACATTCAACGCCAGCAAGGTAAATCCATTAAATGAGAATTGCAAGAGACTCTAGTTTTTTCAATTCTTTCTGAATACTGTACTTGTAGTGCTAACATAATTTTCATATGAACAGATACGTGATCACCAATGCCAGCGAATGAATCGTCTTATCTCGGTAAAATGGCTCGGCGGGATACTAAAACTGATGCAACGATGAATAAATGTGGATGAAAAAATGGTTTAGTTCAAGTATATTGTCAGGGGAAGGCATTGGAAATTTAAAACATAGATGGATGTGGGCGCAAAATTTAGTGAAATCCATTGTATTCGTGGAACCCAGAGACCAAAGTTTACGGGTTCTTTGCCCTTCACTACTCCAACCCTCGGTGATACATTTTAGCTGCCTTAGTGTCATTTATATGGAATAAAATCGATATACATTAAAAAATTCTTTGGAAATAGCGGCCATCGAAAGTATTATACGCAAGATACCTCTGCTGGAAATCGATAAAGCCGAAAAGCTCGGAAACCCTGAACCATTTATTAATTTTGCAGATACCTGCTAGTACGTTATGTCGGCGTTATTTTGCTTACGAAGATTACATTAATTCAGGTTTATGTAATTTTTAACTGTACTACGCCATTTTGTTTGTGTACTCGTTTGTACTTGGTGTAGTAATATGCTGCATTAGAGCCAGGCCACAAGACATCTTGTAGCATTCCAGATGTATTCTGCCTTCCACAGGTTCTTTGCCAATGCGAATATCTATGATCACTTTGGGCATTTCGTCACACACTGGTGCTTACCACTCGCTCGTGCACCGAAATCCTTGAATTTGAAATCAACCTTGGTGATCCAGCTAGCGGATCTATTACGAGATGGTAGAAACCCATTTTCAAGTTGTGAGCTCGCACTGAGATTATCAAGCTTATCCGTAGGCTGTCTCGGATACCTCAGCACTCTGGACGCTGTGGATGAACTTTTGTATCGCCAGCCCTCTAAGTCTAAATTTATCTTAGATGTTAGCTCCGGCAAGCCTTCCCGAAGCACCGTGCTGCAGTTGGCGCCTGCAGTTTAATGAGGAATTTTCGGTTAACCTGAACTTGACAGCGCTACAAGAGCTTGGTTAAAGCTGTGCAGAGTTTCTCAGCTTTTCTGCATTGAAACCATCATCCACATTACAGGAGTCTATTTGGTAGGTTCTGCAATTCAAGTGGCTAGCATTTTTCTCAGAGTTGGAGGTGGGGTAAGTCGAGATGCGGACACCTCGTCGCACCGTCCGCACCAATTTCACTGCCTGCAGGGCCGGCACGCTCCCGGGTAGGCGTAGTGGGTGGATTTGAATGCAGCACGGATAATGCGTGCAGCATGCGAGAATTCGTTAACGGCAACATTATTGTTAGAAAGGGAAAGACCATGAGCAAAAATTATTTTAGAGCCCTAATTGTTGTTGATGGGCATGACGCGTAAATATTGTAAAAGGTCTCGTAATTTACACACCATTATTAACTTATATATTGCTGCAACGCTTTTTGCAGCGTCAATTTAACTGCAATAGCTGTTGGGTGTACATAAACTAAGGAATAAAATTTTTATATTCAGGCAGTAGTCGAATATTTCTGTGTCTAAACCGTGATATTAAAACTCGTTTTTGGAACGAAAACATTGCAGTGAGATCTCCCCAAAAATTATGAAATCAGCAATGCATAGCTGAGGGGGTATAACGCAAATACCTGGATGCCTTACTGTGTGAGGACT
Source organism: Trileptium ribeirensis (assembly GCA_030248225.1). Taxonomy (NCBI): domain Eukaryota; kingdom Metazoa; phylum Nematoda; class Enoplea; order Enoplida; family Thoracostomopsidae; genus Trileptium; species Trileptium ribeirensis. The sequence continues at coordinate 11,184 of JASANE010006895.1, forward strand.
TATCCCACCCAATATACATTTGCTTGTCTTATGATCAGTTTAGTGTTTAACTATTAATTTTTAACACACTTTACACTGGTAAGTGCGATACTTATCTCAGACCTGGCTATCAACATTTGTAGTGCTTTTGTTGTTGCTTAATGAGGAGCAGACGGAGCAGACTGGTAAACAGGCCGGAGCTGCGTGGAGCAGAATTTCCTTTCACCAGAAAAACTTCACACGTATATTATTATGACTATAACATGTCATTTCGGGTCAGCGAGCTCCGCCAGACGTTTTACGATCGCAGACATCAGACCTTTTACTTGTTTCTCAAAAACATGATACGGCTGGAAATTGTGTTTGTTGCGTGACTGCCAAATATTCTGTTGCTTTCTCAATTGTTAAATGTGCTGCTAACGAAGAACATGCCACAGAATTGCGTGTTGGCAATTAATTATCCTGTATCTGTTGTCGGTAAGGGAGTCCTAAATATAGGAGCTAGTACCGCATCTTCGTTCTGATCACACTTGTGCATTAAAGTTGTCAAACGTTTAAAAGAAAGTCATTCGCTTTAGATACCATCGGCTCAGGTCGTTCGTAAAGCATGAACTTGTCTTCTGCATCAATTTGAGTACATATCTATTGAAGCACAGACCGCGGCAACAGATAAGTTGGATGATATTGAGCGTATGAATATATATTGTTGATGCTTTGGCCACATGACCGCTTGCTTATATGAATATATAATATATAAAATATTATGAAATAAGGTTATAGAAATATATAGTAGTAAATTTATTTATAAATTAAGTATGTTTTTACATAGAAATAAATGTATCCAATAATATTATGAAGGATATCTAAAAATTTTGATATAAGTTTTGCCACCTATGCAAGCATTCCAAAGTATTCACTAAAAACAGGAGAATTTCGGGACGCGGTCCGCCCCAGCCGGCCAGCCCGGTCAGCGAGCCGGGCCCAGTGGGCCGACTGGCGTTTACAAACAGTCCGAAATGCTGCAGAATCTGGCAGAACCGGATGGAGCCAAACTTAATTCCCACGAGCGGGCTCGGGCCGAAACGTTTCGTTCGTTTCTCACCTCAAGTCAAAGTTGGAATGGTTGGTACACAGCTCAATAATCTTGTATTCGTTTTCAGAGCTTTTTGCCGCTGTCATTTCACGGTTATTTCTACATATTTATATCGCCTGTATCCTTTTTGTATTATGAGCCGGCAGCCATTTACATACAGGCCGAACCGGGCGCGGCCGAAATTTTGCAGCTTCGGACCGGCGGTGGCCGACTTCCATTTCTAATAGACCAGGCCGAAACATTTGGGTCCATCTTCACGCTAATTCACAAAGAACTTCAAATAATGAGTGCTGTTCTACACGGGCACTGTTACTAAATGAAATATAAAACCTACATACATACTCACAATAAACTCCAAACAGACTCTTCAATATGTCAACATAATTACGGTGCAATGTCCGGATCGTCGTTATGTCTAAGTTACAAAAAATTTTGTAAACCTTTTTGGTTGACATAGTATAAAACTAAACCAAACCCTAAACTTTCACGCTCATTGATCCATATTTGCACCAGTGCGCACGAAGCATTTTATTGACGGCTGCATTTTGTCATGCAGTGTCTCGCAAGTGCGTTGTTATTAGCTCGTTTTGGTATGTTCTTTATAATGAGCCGGCCAATAGCCCAAGATAAATCAGTGGTTGCCGTATGCCCCTTGCAAAAAAACACAATCCATGTTCAATTTTTGGCGACGGCCTGATATAGTTTGTCAGACATTGCACGATAGGCAAATTAATTCGAGCATGAAAGATCTAATGCTGGTAGTTATTTGACATAAAACTATATAAAAAAATGAGCGTATCCTTCACTAAACTATTATATTGTATATCGTTTTGCTATATATTGTTAAAGTAGTTTCTGTGATATAAAATTGTTGGTAGGATACAATTGTTTGTCTAATACACCCCTTTGCATTAAATAACAGAGAAATGCAAACAGTACGAACTTTTAATATAACTAACATAATCGAAATTTGAGCCTGAACAAACAGTGGGTCACCGTTTACAATACTGAAACGATGTATGGCTTTATATATCATATATGTCAAAGGTGTTCAAATACCGTCAGATTGGGGGTAGATGGTCTTTGTGAGAGCGACAGGAAAGTGCTCGGGAAAGAAGGGGTAAGCCTGGGGTAACCAAATATTAACTCGGGCTCCACAATTTTCCCCCCTAACTTTCTCCATTTTCTCCAAATTTGCCTAAAATTTTTTGTATTTTTGCTGAAATAGCTGAAATTTTCCTGATCGCTTTTAGAGATGCGGAGAGTTAAGGGAGGAAATATAGCTTAGAAGACCTGAAAGCTGAAGTAATAAATACAAGTGTCCTTATGGACGCTTGACCAAGA
>JASANE010006896.1:0-103580 GCA_030248225.1 Trileptium ribeirensis
AGAGTTCCGCAAATTGATTCCGTTATGTTCTATTTTGTGTCGCAACGTTTTGGCATAACCATCAAGTTCTAGGTAATCTTCGGTTTGCTGAGCTGTTGGTGAAAACCACGTTTAAAAACGTTTTGGAGTGATCGGTATTTGGGCTACGCTCTTTAGTGTTAGTTTAAAGCATGCATTTTCGCTATAACCATAAGACTAAAATTAATCGGGACTGGTGTTGGATGCGCATAGAGTAGAATTCAGAATTACATTCAAGAAAATTTAGTAAAACGGGATTTTCTTTTTGTGAGCCAACTACCGATTTAGAGTTTTAGATGTTAATTATTTGTATACAGTAGATATGGCTTAAATACTAAGAGGTTTAGCATCATTACTTTAAAAATATAAGCAAAGTAGTGAGTTAAGATTTATTTGTTTGGATATTTTTTATATATTGGAATTGGGACAATTTTACGATTTTGAGTACGAAATCGTTGTCGCCAAAATCTCAGTTACATGCGATAGTAAAGCTGAGGCACGAAACCAGGAATGAGTTTCAATGCACTATGTGAAGTTCAGATAATTTGCTAATAAAAGACGTAGAAATTATTTAAGAGATACGTCGTTCGTTACACATAGTAGACATGCAAATGGTACAATGCATTGTAAATTTACGCGGATCTAATTCTGTATAAAAACGACAAAGTATATAGACTGACATTGTCGCTTGCCGTTCAAGCCATTTTCAAAATACCCTTACTACACCTTATTCATGTAAACAGTATGAAATCCATATATGAAAAATGTAATATTTGGCCTCAAAAGATTTTACGACATAGGTGCATGGCATTTGTCCAAACTAACCGGTGAAAGAAGCCCGATATCCGTATTGTTGAGAAATCACAAAATTTACTGCTATGAATTAGTTGCATAAAGCAACTAAATAATAACCTATATCATAGGTAATTGTCCATGTATAAATAATAAATTATAGCTGATATAATGGTCGCTTGGCTAGTCATTGGCTTGGTAATCCACTGGTCGCTAGTTAGGCCACTGAAAGTGTCGCTTGATTTTTTTTGTTTGAAATGTATTTAAGCAAGATTATTGGTCTATTTTCTGCTTTGTGTCTCTTTATTACCTTCTCCCACAAATGTTCTAGATTGAACCCTGTATTGACAAAAATTGAATATATTTAATATACCTTTTAAATTTACATACTGCAACCACAAAAAAATTTTTGTTGCGGTATTTTTTATATCGTTCATAAATCTACCAATAGATTATTCGTAAACAGCTAAGCTAGCCCCTATTTATACCAAGATGGTTTTGAGTACCCACTAGAGAATTGGTCACAGGAAATGTGTGTGCGAAGTATATATAACAATTCAATTAGTCCTTTTAATAACCTAAATAGTATAGTGCGATGCTAAATGCAGTACGCATTTAGTTTGTCCTATATATACACTGTACTTCTACACCATGTTGCTCTCCGCTAGCTATTGGCGTTCCATTGTCAAAGAACTTGTTTTCTGTAGCTTGAGTTAAGCTTTATGACGTTGATGAAGGTTAATCCATTTGTTTAGTTGATTTCGTCTTTCCGTTTTCAGATTTAGGGGTGATTCGTCATAAACCGCTACGCAATCGGCGACACATTTATATATTCATATCATTCATAGTATAAATTAAATTATTAATATGTATCCTAACTATATTTCCATGTATGTACTTATATTTGTATATATGCTTGTATGTATTCGCGTGTTTTACTAGTATACATGTATGTATAAAGTATATCTTATACGTATGCGAGATAGGTTGTGTATCTATAAGCGGATACATGTATGTGTGTTTTGTACGTTATTGTGTATTTCGCCAAAATGTAATTTAGGTTGTTTTTTTTAATTTGTGTTTCGTAGATGTGTTCTTTACTTAAAAAAATGGTAAATATACACCACAACCTATGACTGTAAGCATCGAAAAACTTTAATTTTGCGAGCCCGATTTCGTTATTTCCGAACTGTTTGGAGGCTTTTACAATAAATTTATCAAATGCCAACATCAGTGGTTGTTCAGGGAATTGCCTATATTTTAGTTAAAAATAGAATGCTTTATCGCCGAGAAGATAATAAACATCAAAAAATGTGTTTGCGGTAGGCTTCTAATAATAGCTAGAAGGCTGTTAGTTTTGCAGCTAGAATCAACCGACATTTTGCTCTGGGGTTTCCTAGATAGCTCCGTAGGTATTTAAGATCAAGTCATGTACTCATCGGGCTCAGTCTCAAAGTGGCGATCTACTGGTAAGTGTTCAGTTTATTCTTACGACCAAGCGGTCTCCTTTATAACTTAAACAATTTTTGCGAGCGAGCACGTTGGTGCTTCTATACAGCGTTGTTGACTGAGTTGCACGTATCTGAGAGCACTCTGGTGTTTCTATGCTTGAGAGCACATTAGTGCTTCATCTGTAATTGAGTATCGAGAGCATATTAGTGCTTCAATTGCATTGTGTCTTGAGAGCACATTAGTGCTTCAGTTGAGTACTTTTGAGAGCACATTAGTGCTTCTGTTCTATTCGGTTGAGAGAACATTGGTGCTCCAGTTTAAGCGCTTATTGAGAGCACACTGGTGCTCCATTTCTGAACCTAGCCTCTGTGGAACTCAGTCTACAGTGTTGTTGCGAGAGCACACTAGTGCTCCGATATAGCGTATACGTGTATTCAATTTAAGGCTAGGACTTGGATCTTACGATCCCTCTTCTTAACTCAATCAATACAAATATACGTATACGGCTTTGCGAGCGAAAATTTACTGGTGCATGTGAGTATTTGGTGGTTGTGTGTCACTTATATTATATATTCATATTGCTAAGGTTAGGCATTGGATCTTACGATCCCTCTTCTTACCTCAATCAATTTATATATACTTATATATATATTCTGGTTGTAGTGTGTTGTCGTTGTGGATTGGTAACGTAGTAACGAGCGTTATCTTAAGTTCTGAGTGCTACTTCCGCGGTTAATTAAATTTATTGACACTACCGATTGAGATTACATTGCCCTTTCAGTATATTCATTTGCCTTTCCTTCTTCAAACATACACACGTTTTAGTTAACGACCAAACATAACATCGTTACAGTTGTGCTGTTGAAACCGACATGAGCCAACCGAATTGTTAATAGTCTGGATCTAAAACATGTTAGACTGACGTTAATTCATGCTCTGAATGAGTATGATTATGATCGCAAAGTTGAATTTTGTACAAAATGATTTCATCGTCTCGACGATGATCTGGACTTAGCTGACGAAGTCGTCTGATACGACGAATGCAATTTTAAACAGAACAGCAACGTTAACCAAAATAATTGTGTTTATTGGCATGCAGAAAGCTCACAAATCCCTATCCAGCACCATATGAATGCCCCTGGTCTGACAATATGAATCGGTATGTGGTCAGCTGAATTTTTTGTGCCGTTCTTTTTTAACGGCACTGTGAACGTAGGCAACTATGTGATGATGCTGTAAAATGAATTTTATCCTGATATTCAACAGTTACCAAATATTGACAGGCTTGAATTTATCCAGGATGGCGTGCTTCCTCCTTTCATGATGGCGGTGCGCCGTCAGTTGGACTAAACCTTCATTGATCGGTGGCTGGGACGCTGAAACATCGTCGAACGGCCTGGTCATTCTCCTGATCTAAACCCTCCTGATTTTTGTGCGCGGAGTATTGAAAGACAAGGTATACAAATGCAAATCACAAACCCTGTTGTGTTCGATAGAGGCTATATCGGAGAAGCTCTCCCTTCTGGAGCCTGACTTGGTTCAAAAAGGTCTGTGAAACTGTGTGTTTCCGACTGGAAGAATACATTGATCTTGGATGTCGTCCAGGTTAGTTAGGGTAAGTGTTATTCATCAAACGTTTAAGTTATATATGTGGGTATGTGCATACCAAAACGCTTTTATGTTTATCATTTGACATGTTGGGTCGATTTAATGCTACGCGCGTTACTTATAGGACACCCTGTATATAAAACGACAGCTGTAAAAACACTATACATAATATACATATATAAAACATTATACTAATAATGTATATAATATATAAAATATTTTGTCCCGCCATTGAGCTCTTCCCCTTACGGAACTCGGAGTCAGTCAGATTTAATCCTGAGAGGTCTTACATATTGTTAGGGGCCCGCTGGAACCCCAAACGCGACCGTTGGAGTACGCTTATCAACTGCAAAAATCTGGCATCCATCTTACTACATGCATGCATAAAAAATATCTAACAAGATAGCGTAGAGCAATATATTCCGTAAGTATTAGATGACGTCAGGTAGCTATCGTGGCTATAGACTTCGTTCTAAACTAATAAGCCATTTTTTGAACCTGGCTGTCATAGATTGGAACCAGGGCAACGAAATTTGTGGTGATAAAAACGAAAGTTTTAGGATCAATGGGGGTATTTATTAGTGGCCACGCGTGACCAGTGAGTGATCATCATCCTTCTCCTATAAAAAACCAACCCCGGAATACTCCTAACAATCAACACTATATATAATAAAAAAACCTTAGTAGTTCCAGATTAAGTTACATTGATGTTACTTAAATTCGGCAGTAATTATGCATTGGAAAATGCCTGAGGCAGTAATTTATGCATTGGAAAATGGCTGAGGCAGTTTATGTTAAACAAGCCTACAGCAGCGTATGTAAATACTCGAGATTGCTTAAATTATATATTGAGCTGTCATGCTCAAAAGGTTTCACTACATATTACAGCATGCCCAATTCTGCCATGCATTTCCGGCTAAGCAAGATCAATCTGAAAATACATCGCAGATCATTGAATTGCCATACGCTGTTTTGTTAGACTTATGTTAAAATATTGATAAATTAATTCTACCCGGCTAGATTGAAAATATAATACCGGAAATATCTGTCCTACCTAAATTTTACAAGAAAATATAATCGAGTTTTAACTTCTTCTTTTTTAATTGGGAAGAAAAAAGTTCCTCCATATTAGAAAATTTTGTTCTGATGCAACAACTGCAAAATGAAAAATGTTTCAAGAAAGATTTGAAGCCTCAATACAGTACGGCAATGTTTTTTGTTTTTGTTGGAATAGAAGCAAAGTTTTTGCTGGAACTTATGAATGTTTTTGACTAGCGATGTTTCTATTGAGGACACTAAGAACACAAATCTTGAAAACTCCTTTATTGTCTGTCGGTGTAAGTGGGTAGTGAATGGATTTCTGCAATTTCTTGTTCGATAGAGATGCTAGCAGGGCGCTAACAACTTCGAGCGTATCTGCCGTGTCAAAATGATCAAAAGCTGGTTTTTTAATGGTTCCTTGCCTATCGCTTCTATGGAGTTTGGAGGACCATAACCTTCCTACGCTCCATATCAAAAAGCGGAGACCACTACATGGAATCAGTGGAATCAGCTCCTCGGTATCTTCAACTTTGATAAACATAATTTCATGGGCCACTCACTTGGTCGCAGTGGGCCCAAAACTCTGGTTCATCAAACCCTTATTGTAGACATCGATTTTCAAATTTCTGCGTGGTATTGCATTTTTAAGCATCTTTTAGTGCTATAAAGCTTGTTGAATACGATTGATTTCCTATTTACAGATCTTAACTTTTCAAATTTTTCTATTGATTTAGGGATGACCAACCCGTTTTCCAGTATAAAGCCTTTTGCTTGGCTATGTTTTGCTTTCAATATAGCTTTTATACTAAGCTGACTACCGCTGCTGTGTATAACGTTCACAATAATAATACCCAATTTCAGGGGTTTCCGGGATTCTAAGCTAGACGAAACCGATTTTTATATATATTCTGTTGGTTGGTCGTATTGGAATCGTGTATACAAGTTTTTCAATACCTGGAATATGATATTGCTGTCCACAGTCCAACTTAACTTATGTTATCACTTTTTAGCAGTCTGAAATGCACAAGGGTCAACAACAGTATATATTTTTACTACAGTCCCTGCCTGTAACAACCATCAGGTTGCGAACAAACACACCTAGAGCGAACATTGAACACTATTCTTGAACAACGTAATAATTTTTTTTCAAACGCATTTCGAACAGCATTAAAATTTTTTTATATTAACAGTATTTCGATTTTTTAATTTTTTTATTTACATGTCCAATTTACATTAATGGACACATAATATCGAAGACAATTATTGTTGAAACATGTTGTGGAACATAATAGATTTCTAACTATACCATAACAGAAGTCATTTCTGGCAGGGTCGGTACTTTCCAGGCGTTTGGATTGGTTTATACAGCATGTTCGCAAAGTCAATACGGTGGTAATAGATGTTCTATGGTAACAGAATACAGTTCCTTCTCGAGTACTTCATCACTTATTCCTTTTTACTCATGATTCGAAATAGACCGAAATGTGGTTCATTGGAAATTTTACAAATTTGAAATTGAACAATTGTGCCAAAGTTGAAGTCGATAGAAATTTCGTTTAATCGATATCGATTGATTATTTTGCACTTTTTTCTGGAGGTACAGCAATACTATGTATACTAATTCCATCTAAAGAACTTTCTGGGCGGAGCAATATACTCAGTCGTGAACAACAGCGCAAGGCAAATTTTGATTTGGTTTTCCGTGTTCAAATTTGACTGATTTGCTTTCGTTGCAGAAGTAGTGTTTTTATTTCACAGTTTCGTTGCAGTTCATGATCGTTTCAGTGATTTTATTTTGCTAAAACTGATGCAGAGCATTACTACGTAAGTTCTCCCAGGTCATAAAAGTAGAAGGGTTCCGTGTTTAAAGAGATATGTATACTATAACCCATTAAGTGATTTGCATAAATAAAACCCCTATGTGGCGGTCAGAGGTAAGACTGTAGGCTAAATAATTGCCCCAGATACAAATGGCCGGAATCACTTTCTAAAAGACCGTGGTCGTTAATAACGCTACAAAACATAGTGCTTTTCTTTCAGTATTGAATAAAACTTTCATTTTGTTGAATCCTACGTTGTATTAGCTGGGCTAATAACACTACAATGTTCACATTATAACTGCATTACTATGACAATATATTGAAGTGTTATAAGTGATACTGAATGCCACTGTCCCATAAATGTATTATTATCTTAACCTAATTGCACCCAGGTGCAACATGAAAAACTACATAGAATTAGTTTGTATTCTACAATATGGATTTCTTATTCTATGTGCGGACATTTTCATCAATCCATTCGACTACATGGATATTTCATTTTATATGCAGGCATACACTGATGCAGTGCATTACGACATAACGCGCCCTATACAGTCAAACGTCGGACGCTTTACAGTCGAACCTGCGGCGCCTGCAGCTAGGCTGGGTGTAGCCGATCCCTCGGGAAAAAGAATCGGAGCGTCAAGGGGTGCAACTCCACTTTCCCCTACGCGCGTATGCTTTAACGATAGCACTCAAAGCGCCAACGATCGCTCCGATGCGAAATACACAAGTTATATTTATACTTACCAGAAAAACAGCGGTTAATTATATAGAAAGAAACACAGACGATACTAACTTAAGTCACATTGCATTAAAATATGAAGTTCAACTCACCTAGTTCAACTTTCCGCAACGACGATGCAGCGGAAAGTAAATCATTCGCCGTGGGAACATTGCTTCTAATTTCGTTCTTACTGTTTGAAAAATTTCCCGCAGTAGTATCACCAGAACGAGATTTTCGGCAAAATTCAGATGCGGTGGGCAACAGTGGCGGTGGAGGAGGCGGTGGTGCTAACGGTGGCGGAGGCGGTGGTGCTAACGGTGGCGGAGGCGGTGGTGCTAACGGTGGCGGAGGCGGTGGTGCTAACGGTGTTGGAGACGGCACAACACAAATAGGCGCGGTGTCATCAATATGGTTCCCATCAGGAGGTAACGGCGACGAAAATCTTGAAAATTTTTCGGATAATTTCGACTTCTGTTTGTGAACTTTACAAGTTATTTTGCCCTGTTCCTCACGAACTGAAGTCCCTTTCAGGCAATCGACTGATTGTTTATTCGTTCGTAGCTTTGGAGGAGTATACTTCGATCGATGATTTGGCGGTAAGCGGCATCTTGTTCCTGGTTTCTGCGCATTTACTTCAGGGTATTTCTAAAGAGGATATTAATGGATCTGAAGAGTATTTAGGCTACGACTATGGACCACATTTACGAAAAGAAACATATCTTTTGCGAACAGTTCGCGAGATTTAGTAGCTGTCCAATTGCTATTTACAAATTTTTTTGCGGTTTGCATTATTTATTTATGCCCAGAAACGTATTCGGCATAACATGATGAACATATCTTTATTGTGTTTATTTTATAGCAAATTCTCATTTCTACTTCATATGACATTTCGGAAGTATCTTCTAACTACCAGTTATCAAATCCAAATAAAAACCCTAACGCAAAATGACAAACAATATTGTGAATCGTTAACCCCTATGGCTGATGAATTTGTGTATTGCTGAATGTTTGACTAACTCACGCCGGCATCAGGATTCGAACCAGGGTTGCACGGGTGAAAGCTGTCCACACAATCCACCGAGTTATCTAGGAGCTGTTTTCTCGGTTCCTTAAGGACCGTAACAACGCGAGCGAGTACAATGCACGAGCAAACGTTAAGCATTCGATAAACATAGTTAACACAACGCTTCACAACTTATGCTGGGTCCGTTTAGACCCAGTGTGCATGAAAGGGTTTAACGCTATCCAATTTTCATTAATATGCAATTAATCGCATATGAAGGTCGATTAATCGCATATCAGCGGCACCCAATTACTAACAGAATACAAAACACGTCAACATAAATCATTTTCGCCTTTAAGAATTTTTGCACGCTGAACAGGTAAACATTAAAAAGTATAGTGGGCTATTAAAAATAAATGTTTAAGCTTAATATCTGAACTTAGTGAGTGTAATCGTTCGTTTTGTCGTATTGCCAGTTTTTTGATTAATCGGATTGATTTATCTTTATGTTTGTAAATGTATTCATAGCAAAATTGGTAGCATTTCCCCCGTACATTGTTCATAAATTTCTAAACCATATGAAACCGCAATTTAGCCACTCGCCAGATGGTATTCCTCAGTTTTTTCTTCGCGAATTAAAAAACATAATTTGTTTTCCATTAGCACACGTTTTTGAACAATCATTTTTGACAAGCACCCTACCAAAAGTTTGGCTAAATTCTGACGTTATTCCAATATTCAAAAAAGGCGATACCTCGGATCCCTTTAATTACAGACCTATATCTTTAATTTCAACTGCTCTAAACTTATGGAAACGATAATCAATCATTACATCGTAGAACATCTGAACAATAATAACCTGGTTTTCTCAGGGCAGCATGGTTTTGACTCTAAAAGGTCAACATGTACTCAACTTTTAGAATCCACTTATCATTGGTCAGATGCATTAGACAGAGGAAATTCAGTTGATGTTCTATACATTGACTTTCCAAAAGCTTTTGACACTGTGTCACATCCGAAACTAATTAATAAGTTAACGCAATTTGGTATTTCGGGTCTGTTGCAAAATTGGATAGGTGCCTTTCTATCTAACCGAAGGTTTCGAGTAAAAATTGACAACAGTTTTTCAAATCATCATCCAGTTTCTTCTGAAGTCCCCCAAGGAAGTGTTCTTGGACCAACATTATTCCTAATGTATATAAATGGTATTTACTCTGTTGTTGATAATATTTATTGCAAAGTATTTGCCGATGATGTAAAGCTGTACGTTGAATTGCCTGCAACCCGTGAGAAAGACTCGTATTTTCTTTTACAGGAAGCTTTGAACAACATATCTGAATGGGCCAAAACATGGCAACTATGTATTTCTGAAACAAAATGTAATATACTGCACCTAGGAAGAAATAATCCAAAACATCAATATTTTGCGAAAATACTATAATTACTTCTCCCAGCAACATAACAGATCTTGGTGTCAATTTAGACGCAAATCTGAATTTTTCGAATCATGTGAATGTCATCACTGCTAAAGCATACCGTGTGATTAACATGCTCTTTCGGTCGTTTATTACTTGTGATGTAACAGCTTTTATCACTGCTTACAAATCGTATGTTCGTCCTATATTAGAATACGCTTCTCCCGTGTGGTCTCCTTGTGCTCTATGAGAGATAGACAAACTCGAAAGAGTACAACGGTATTTCACTCGTAGACTATTTCTTCGTGCCAAACTTGATGAACAATCATACGAAAATCGCATAATTTATCTTAATCTCGAACCCCTAGAACTCCGTCGTCTAAAATTAGATTTAGGTATGATGTATAAGTGTTTAACTAAACAAGTGTCCGCATGCTCAGACATGTTTATTTTATCTCATAATTCGCGTACTCGAGGCCATAGCTACAAATTAGCTCAGCCCAAATTTCATAAAAATATTAAAAAACATAACTTTTGCGTTCGAGCAATTAATATATGGAACTCCCTTCCTGAAGAAGTTATAAGATGCACCAGTTACAAGAGTTTTTATAAAGCACTAAATACAACTCTGATATCAATATGTACTTACACTACAATCGTCACCAGTGATCAGATGTTAGTTGGAGTAAGCTCCCTTTCTGATCGAAATCTTTATTGAAACCGATATATACAGTACTCGCCAAAAATGACCGTCGCATTTCGAGCGAGCGAGTTCGAGCGAGTCGCGAGCGAGTGGCTCGCTCGAGATTTCGCAACTATTTAAATTAATAGAAAATTCTATTTTTAGAACAAATTTATTTCGAGCGAGTCGCGAGCGAGCGTCGAGCGAGTCGCGAGCGAGTGTCGAGCGAGTCGCGAGCGAGCGACAGTCATTTTTGGTGGGTACTGTATATATATAAATAATAGGTCTACTTTTCGTTAGCAATTCCACTGCAAGTATAGTTTGATCCCGTATACCTCATTTACACTTATGCTATTCTTTCCATTGTCTATAATATTGATTTGTTTTCAATAAACTAAACTAACTAACTAACTAAAATAAATACATACATTTCACACCACGCTATTATGTTTTGTTTGTTACTATAATCATAGACAAACATAAGTACAGACACGGACGGACGCAATTTAGCTGGCTCGTTTAGTCTTGGACGGACAAAATTTAGTCCGAAGGCGAACGGATACAATTTCGCCCGTCTGTGTCCGTTTTTGTGCACTTTTTCGTCCGTGACTGTTTTGGTAATAATTTTAAGAACAACTATCTCGACGGTTTCCACCGCCTGCTTAAAAATTACATCATACAGTTGTTTCGTGTGATTATGGGTTAACGATAGTATTCTTGTCACAAAACGGGGACACATTAGGATGAAAGTCATAGTCAGTTAAAGTACGATAAAATATTTAGCTAGCTTTTACGGAAATGTTCCAAATTATCCACGAAACTTAGCAGCTGTTTATGAGATTTCCGGGATTTTTTTGCGCACGATTCCCTTTTATTCCTATCCGTAACCATAGCACCAGGCAGAAATAATAACACTGTTTGTTCTCTGCTTATTTGTTGTTAGAAATATGTCATACCATTACTTGTTCGAAGATGTCAGTCATTAATTTCCGTCATGTGACCTATGAGTCGAAATGAGTCAAATATTTTGCGTTTCTTAGTATGTGCAAATATTTTAAACAATCATCAAAGCAAAGGTCTTTAACGACATGCTACTGCATGCGTCAATTTTCATTTTATAGAAAAATGTAAAGCCTAATAAAAGGGTCCAACTCTGTTTCCTTAACGACATTGCTGAATTATAATTGTTCTGCAGCAAGACTGGTTATCCTATACCTGGTTACGACACAATACAAAAATTTATTACGCTGGCCATAACTCAGGGACGGACTAGCAGATCTCTGCAATTTTTTGGTTTTGTTAAAATTTACGTGGTGCTGAAGATCGTATATATATAAAGTCCACCTATATAGATACTCAAGAATAATCCCACTCAATATAAAATACGCGGGTAAGAATGAAGAATTTGGTAGCAAAACGCCATCGCTGTAATTGCTACTACCTCACACAAATCGTGACTGTTTGGCATTATTTGGGTCTAATCTTCAAAATCCATGTATATAGGCTGCACGATAACAGCATGACATGTTAGAAAGAACTAAATTATTGCCCAAATAAGTAATTACCTAGGTCCAAAGTTATACATAAATCCAAATAATTTAGTTATTATGAGTTAAGATGATAATTATGTTGACATGTGGTAATATATTAATACTTAAGTTAATATGATCCTGTGCAGTCACAGATAAAAGTGCACAAATTGTATCTGTCTGTATACACGTTTAATAACCGCGGAACAAAAGGCACGTAACAGCATCTGTTCGCATCTTTGTCCGTTTGTGGATGCAATAATTTCTGTACTCGACATTTTGGGTAATATCTTCACAGTTATATAAAGTACTCACCAGAAATGACTGTCGCTTATCGAACGAACAAAAGATCGCACATAAATCGAACAAAATTTATTTATTCTCGAATAACGCTCAAACACTTTTCGAGCAATCTTTGAATAGCTCTGGAACTGGTTGATAAAAGCACGCCAAAAATTTCGAACAAGATTTTTAATTTTGTGAAAGAAAACCGAACAAACAACACTCATTTCTGGCGAGTACTGTACATTATATGGCGGATGCAAATTGATGACTTAATTAATGTCCAGAATTCTCCATAATGAAATCACTGAGAGAAAACAATGATTCAACTAATATCAGACTAATTATTGTTGTTACAGTTCCCGCGAGAAATAGGTGCAAAACAATCGATTGATTTCGATTAAACGAAATTTCGACCGATTTCGATCGATTGCAATTAAACGAAGTTTTGAGCGATTGCGGTTTCGATTTTGATCGTTTACGATTTCACTTTTTTGGCCGCCACTGTACCTGCATCTTCGCAATAAATAAACTGACTTGGTTCAATGAATCGCTTACAATGTCACGGATAAAAATACGTGCACAAAAACGAACGCGAAACGCCAACGAACGCAAACGCAAACGAAGGTTCGAACGTTCGTTGAAAGACGAACATAAAGGTAAACAAAATTTGTCATATTCTAGAACGATGTTTGCGCTCGTACGTAAATGCAAACGAACGTTGTGAAGGTCGTTTATAATCGAACGTTGTTGCGGTCGTTTTTTGTACACTTATTTCTGTCCGGGACTGTACATTGAAAGCTCATCTGCTACTCGCTGCTCTCTAACTAATGTACATTTGTTGCTCTCGTACATTTGTTGTGAACTGGTTACCTGATAAAAGTGATGTTCCTTAACGTAATGACCCGACCGGAGCCTCATCACGTTTTTGAATGTTTAAAAGTCGATAAATTCCACTTTGCAATAAATTGTTATGAAAATATATTTTTGTGGTTTACGTAGCATTGTTAAACAACAAGCGTTGCGAATAAATTTAGATCTGTGCTATTTCGATTTGCACCAATATTGTTAGTATGTGATTTGCCTTTTTGCTATAATATTGCTTTGCACTGTGTCTAAAACATTAAATAGTAATTTACAGGTAGTACATAACCACCATGGCTGTCGAATTTCGAGCTATTCGCTAAAAATGTCGAAACCATTAAAATTAATCACCAATGCTTTTTAGAACAAATTTCTGTTGAAAGCGAGTGGCCAGCAAGAGACAACCATTTTAGCGTGTTGTAATCGCAGCATACACTAGCAGTAACTTACATCCCTGTAGTCTTTTAGTCGCTCCAATGTATGTTGTCGTTCTTGACGCATGTTGTCATGATTTTGCTCTTTACGTTTGGCCGAAAGAAGTTGCATAAGCTAAAATTATTGGCACGACAACAATATTTAAAATAAACCAATGACGGTTTTGGAAATCCTGTAATTTATCAGAACAATTTTTGCTGTTTCAGATCAAAATATAATGGTTAGTTTTCAAAGCAATTATGTACGCAATGGAGTAAAAGAAAGCACATTGGGCAGAATGTATATGGCCGCATACACGTTGCTTCATCGCAAATCGTGTACACGTACATAAGGGAAAATCGTGACTTGTTCACGTCCGTCGCTTTCATGACCATGACCTGACTTGATAAAAGAACAACCCAGGTTTACGCACCTACAGTGGACTTACGCATTACTGTTCTGAACCAAGCGTTGAATTTGAAATAACCGTCATCAAAACAAAACTGCAAAATTTTTTTATAAACTCACAACAGGGTCAAACCCAAGAATTAGTTTTTGGGAGCTTCTATCCTTCCGCAATTACTGGCATAATTGCAACAATATTTATTTAAATCTATTTCCAGTATAAAACTAGCCGAAGGTAGTGAAACGCTGTAATTAACTTTGCCTTGCGAGCAAGGTACCACCGAATTTACAGGTTCCTAGTCTGGAGCACACAGCTTTAGACTCTTATTAAGAAGTATGTAACATAAGACAGTTCCAAAGACGAAACGTGTGCCGATAACCAAGTGGTGTATGGCAAAACTACAAACATAAATATTCTAAACTAGGACTTATTAGTCAAAAAGTTAACATGATAATAAACTAGCCTGATTAATATTGTCATTATCATTGCAATAATTGGAAACGGCAAATGTCAGCAATTCGTTGCTGCTTCGTTTTCGCTGAAGGATCTCCTGGAAAATTCGTATCAAAAACTACCGACAAAAGATAAGGGTTGAAGGATTTGATTGTTTGTTGGGGGTCGTGTAGCGCGATACTGCTAACATAGAAAGATATAATACAGGTCACGTTTTCAGACCGTTGTTGTTAATGGCTACATACATACATTGCTCAAATTTTGGTTTCATGTGCGTTACCTATTGTAAATTAGACAGATTTTGTAAACATAAAATATTTAAATTTTTGAAAAGGTTTAACAATAATTCACGAACAGTTTGCAAAAAACTTGCTTTCATTTCTGTCGTAATTGTTATTATAGCAGTAGTGAGTCTCTGATTAAACGAAGGATGACAAATAACAAAACAGCTTTAACTAAATCAGAACTTTACGGTTTTGGCCGAATCAAGCATATTTTCATTAATCAAAAGCAATCGAACTTGGAAAATCATATGTAAACGATCGATTTCACCTTAACAACCTACCCAAACATCGTTGAATTATGGTGCACTTAATTTCGAATAAAATCATGTGAAAGTGTTAGAACGGTTGGACATGCGCTATAGCGCAAATAAATTTAAAATTTCGAACAAACTAAATTACGATCGCACAAAAGTTCGATCGATTTCGACTGTACTTGTTTTTGGCTAGAACTGTCCTTATTCAAGCAGAACTATTAAAAGATCCTAAACTCAGATAAATTCCACCCAAGCATAAAAGGCCGCAGCTTACATAAGCAACGTGTCAAGATGCAATCATACACAATCACCATGAGATGCAGTGTGTTGATTAACAGGATAATTTATATTATTTCCCCTGTTACTTGATTTACATTTACTTAAAGTAACATAATGTCGCTGCAATGACCTCGCTCTCCGCTAAGATAATGTTTTGCTATTCGCTACCTTCAAACTGCGATTTTCTACGAAGAGTTCCATCAAACAGAGCTTTGGCATTAGACGCCGGTCGGCAAAAGGTAGAGTCTGGACTCAGTGAATTCAAAAGGGGTGGAAAATTTCGTCTAAAGGATGCCGTTACCATGCAAATAGACGAATATTGAGTGCTCCGCATTCCTGTGTTCGACATGCAACCCCACAGCATCTGAAATCAACAAAAACCCGCACACCATTGGATCTTTGCTGAAACCTGGAACAAGTGGAAGACCATAATAAGCGCCAAAACAGCGGAACTAGACTGAGCGAGATTCGTACCTTGCAGGCTCAACGCAGGGCTAGTGTTTAGAACAAAATTCTGGGAACAATGAACAATAGAATTCGAAAGTGTTGATACAGCCGATGATCTCGGGGTAGCTGCAACAAAACAGGCAAGGCGTATTGGCTTCAGGAAGCAGCATTTCGGGGCAATGTTAAAAAGGACAGCTCATGTAGCGATACAAACCCAACCGCATTTCGACGGTCTTCCGAAAATTTCGGAAGCAGAACCGTCAATTTGTGAAATTCGTTTGGTCATTTGTCGTCAAAATCACGGAAAGGTGGTGACGAGACATGAAGTGATCGTCTGCTACAGTCATTACATCTGCTATTGTACAAAATATCGGGAAGCCAATCCAAATGCCTGGGAAAGTGATGCTCTGCTATCGACTTTCAAAATAAGAATAAAACAAATAGAAAAACTCTATAGGAATTTCGCTTTTGGGCGTTGCTTTAAGGGCAGCAGAAGATATTATTCTGTCACGAATAAAGAAAGAGCCAGCGAAGCGCGGCTGTGAAAATCAAGCCGGTTTCCGTGCTGGAGGGGGATGTGTCGACAAACTATATACACTGCGAAAGTGCTGGAATCAAGACATTAATACAATGGAATTTAAGTTGCATGTATTATCGATTACACAGCAGCTGGGGAATCTATACACTTAAGGACCCGCCAAATTGCAGGAGCAAATGGGATGCTACCCAAAGTGTTTCCATTAATAAGAGCACTCTACCAGCACACCTGATGTCGTGCCGGGTGTACAGGGTAGAATAAGCCTGTTTTGACATCTTAAACGGCGTTCGCCAACGCCCCATCCTCTCTCCGCTGCCACTCTGCCAGCACACCTGATGTCGTGCCAGGTGCACAGGGAAGAATCCGCCTTTTTTAAGATTTTCAACGGTGTTCGCCAAGGCCAATCTAGTCTGTGCTGCTGTTTACTATGACTATCAAATGGGTATTGAAAACTACATTAGACAGACAACCCTGCGGTTTCCAGGTGTCAAACTACCGTAAGCAGATCTACGATATCGACTTTGTAGATTACGTTGCTCTATTGGCTGAATCCAAAACGGAAATGCAATATATTGTCGACAGAATATGCTATTTGTTAAGCCAAGTTGGTCTTGGCCTGTCCACAACTCTTCGAAAAGTGGGAGTGGGGGCGCCACGTTTATTCTCGGGAGAAATTTCAAAGTGGGGGATAAATTTTACTTGAAAATATTAAATATTTCCATATTTTCACGTAGTTTTACTGCCGTGCATGTATTTTCCAGCTATAAAACGACATTTTAGCATTGTAAATAGTAGTAATTAATGTTTATAAAACAATAATTTGCAAACAAAAACATAAATTTTCGAAGATAAAAAAATTTTTGGATTTAGTTGAGAACCTGGGAGGGGGGCTTCGGCCGAGTGCGGAGGACGAACATGGGGTAAAATCTTACGAACACGAGGGTCTCTCCACCCCCACTGCAATAAATCCAGACGAGTTGAAAAGACAAAGGTGGCGCATCGCTACTGTCCAGAGCCCGTATTGGCATTGGTGGTAAAATAATTAGAGTATTTGAGCTTTCAAAAACCTGGCAAGCGATGAAACTGTATTGATAAAGCATTACACAAAATAACAGCGATAATAACTAAGACCAAGTCCGTTTTGTATCAGCTCTTGAAGCCTCTTTGGAGTCTCAAAGAGATATCAGTGATGCCATTGACCCGGGTTAATAATACATCTGTGCCTAACTCAAATGATTGACATGCAGCAATAATTATCGCATTTTGAACATCATTGCTGCCACCGGATACTATGCATCCGGTGTGAAGATTGTATTACAAATGCAACAATGGCTGGGTTACTTGAAACAGTAAATAATAAACGTTGAATAACTTGGTTCGATCATGTGCTTCAAATGCATCCTGGATCAGCTTCCCAATATTGTATATTGTTCACCAATTCGAGAGTATAAGAGTGCTAATTGTGACGTAAGAAAAACCCGGATTCATGCCGTAAATAACATAATAGCTGACGTACTGTGTGAAAATACCTTAGCACAAGCTCAGATGGAAAGCAGCTGTCAGAGATATCTCAGATCGCTGGACGACAGCATGACGATATGTCGAAGCGGAAAAATGTTAAAAAATAAGTACTTAATGCAAGATAACTTATATACTTTCTCTAGCATACTGAATTCCTTGGGCACACTATGTCCAAAAACTATTCATTCGTTAAATATATTACTCAATAAACTAACCCGTTTGTTACGGAGCCGCGCTGCTGACTGTTCAAGCCGAGCTATCTCACGATGCAAATTACGAATCTCAGGATTTGATTTATCCAATTCTTCGAGCAGTAACTGCCGATCGACTTCAGTTTCCGGAGCGTCAACAAACAGGTCACGCTCGTCTTTCACTAGAAGGAAAACCTTTGATTTACTACAATATTGGATCCATTCTATAGCTATGATCTCAAACAAAATTATGAATAACTGTACTAACTATTCAGGAGTATTGCACAGGTCTAAAACAATTTGCCGAACTTACCGTCGCCCATTCGAATAAACAAAACCATAAATTCACCAAACAATGCTGTAACATAAAAATGTATTTCAATTATGTTTTGCATCAGTGTCCAACAAAAGATGAAGCATCTGAAGGAAACTTAAGAGCAGAAACTGTAAAAACCTAGAACTCCTAGTCCGTGAATTCCAGTGAGAACAGTAGTTACAAGACACTACGTTGCACCAATGCACAATAAGTAACAGTATTATATTCATACATATGTGGACACAAATCAGAAATCACGACTGAAAAAATTTTTACTATCAGTTGGGAATGTCGTTTCTTAGAATTTTTAATCAAACTTGTTAACACACCTGCTCAGAGGAGCTGCATGACGCGACACAGAACGGCTGTCATCGCACGAATGGCGATACACCACCGACTGCTGTCTTGCCGATTTTATAACAAAATTTCTTAAAACATCCAGATTGATAAATAGTGGACAGTGGATAAGATTTCCATTTCATGTTAACCGCTTATACGTATATTCGGAACATCAGCTGCATCACAACCAAAATATTAACTGTTATATTATCAATTCCATTGCACAGAATAGGAGCTTTATACGAACCATAATTTAACAGAAAACAAACAATGAAATTTATAAATATCCGAAGGTTTTCGAACATCGAAACAATAAATTTAAATAAGCGTAATAAAAATTTCGAACAGAGTTCGAACAGCTTTCTAACAAATTTTGAATTTTAAAATCGAACTTCGAGTGAATATCAGACGAATGAACTTTATGAAGAGTACACTACATAGTGCCACTTCAGCGACGCCCAGTCTACGGGAGGAGCGGGCCTTCGGACTCATTGGCGCTAGGTCACGGCCACTGGCATTCGGCCAACGTGTGTTTTCACTCCTCATTCCGAGCCGTAGCTAAAGTTATGCTGACAGCGCACCTACATATATGGCTGATGAAAATCAGACGCTTGATAACTACAGTAAGAAAAAGGATAAGCAGATCTTACTCGGAGGGCTCTAATCGAGGGCTAATTAAATTTATTTTGGCCCATTGTGCTCTAATTGAGACGGATTCTTTACCGAAGATGCACAGAAAAATATCAAACGTTGTTGAAATATACCGTTTTTGCACATTTCCTCACCGTTTTTCGAGCAATTTTTGAGTCTCTCCAAAAAAGCATACCCCTGGGTAACCCAGCCTATCAAATAGTTACTAAAACTCAAAATGGTTCGAAAGATATGACCCAATAACTAAGCTGCCTGTTCTATAGGTATGACTGACCAGATTTAATACATATTGTATGACAAAGCAGCAAGAGCAACAGGTATTTTCATTAAGTAAACAGATAAATATTACCAAATTTGTTACGCCATGTTTGACCTGCACCAAATTATTTTGTTTGAAGAATGACCAATCAATTCTGACATTGTCAATAATTCCAAGTTCGACTTTTTCGGATAATTTTGATCGTTACTACCAAAATAATACATTATGTAAGTACAATACCAGTTGTAGTAACAGTAACCTATAATTGTATGCAGTTAGCTCGAAAGCAATATTTGTCCTAAGATAGAATTTTATTATAATGATATAGTACTTGAAATCACGGATGCAGCGGGAAAGAGTTTGGCGAGAACTGTAACAAATAATGTTAACAGTGAAATTTTTTTAAAAATATCATAGTGTATGAAACAAATGTATACATACCACAAATGGTGTCAAGACTTTGACGTAACAGATCTAGCTGCAAGCGATTGTAACGCTTAACTGAGTCAATATGAAGCAATTTGGCTTCAATAATCTTATGCTCGTTGGCGTACAACTGTGCTGCAAAATGTTCCAGCTTACGACTAAGCGTGTCGCTCGTGATTCTAGTTCCGTCGAGTTTGGATATCTGAAAAAGTGCGTAATTCAGAAAATTCTTCTAGTATTAATGATCACAATTTCAGTGCCTGTCAGAAATGACTGTTGCGTTTCGGAGAAACAAACTTCCAGCGAATATTGAACGCTTTTCGAGTAACTTCGAAAAAACAAGCTTCGAACAAAACATTGACATTTTATAATATTAAGAATTGTTATTTATTGAAATTTTTTCATTTACTTGTACGATTAGATATGGAATAGGTTCGAATAGACTTAAATCGAGCATCGAACAATAATTACTGTCGAACTAACTTCAGTAGTTTCTGACAGGGGCTGCTTGTCATTTTTCATATTGATAATGTCGAATTTGTAATTTCCACACTGCTTATTCTTTTACAGCAATACACGTAAAGGTAACATATGGAAGCGATTTCGAGTGAGTGGGTCAAATTCAATTTTTAGAAACCAATTTCTCTCAAGCGAGCACTGAGAGAATCTCAAAGTGAAGTGCATACGAGGCTCGAAGTGACAGTCATTTTTCGAGAGTTCTGTACTTGTTTGACTAAAGTTTCGATCACGGGTATCAGCACCAAAGACGCAGACATTCAGTACTTGGTCATGACATTTAAATAAGTTATTCAAATTAATAACGTACATGAAAACCAATAGTGCTATCACTTTTAATTATTAATTCCAAATGGAAACAAATATCTTACTCTTGCGAGTCGGTCTCAATCACATATAAAATTGCAGACATTTTGAGCATTTAATTGAGATTGTACGCGCGATGCGAACAAAATTTCAAAATAAAAGGATCAAAAGAAATCGAACAAAATTTGTTTATCATGGAACAAGCCTCAAACAACCTTTGAACAGCACTTGAATTAATTTCAAATGGTTGGCAAAAAATTTCGAAAAGGACACAAATTAGGACACCTTTCACAAATAAAATGTCGAATTTTTCGAAATAGCGACGAGCGATCATCGGATTAAAAGTGCTGATTTCCGGCAATTACTCTGTACGTTTGTAAAATACAGTAAAATTTATCGATTGACTACAAAATTGTACTTTTAATGCTTTATTTTCTTATTGTGGGCTCAGAGGCCAGAAAATAATATTATTTCTATAAAAGACACGAGAAGACGGAAAGCCAAACTGTGCAATAAAGGGTGACTCACAAATACAACTATAGGCTCCAGACGCTATAGGATTGGGAAGCAACAATACCCGTGGATCTATCGTAATATAGGTAGGGGAGAAGGAACGTAAAGTGTGTTGTCGGCATTGTGCTTACCCGAGAATATGACCAATTCTTCTACGGTTATTATTAGTATTTATACTTACGGACAAAAGTGCGCAATGGATGAATGCATCCTGATTAAATTATTGCGGTCGTTCGCGTCCGGTAGAAACTGAGAGTTTCTGCATTCATGCGAAATTGCTTTCGTTCGCGTCTAGATAAAATTTAAACCACTTGGGTCCAGTTGGAATTACGTCCGTGTTTGCGTATGCTCTTATGCACTTTTTTCTGTGACCCTATCCATAGCTGTTCGAAAAGCCGAGGGATTTCGGCGGACCCCATGTTCATTCTCGTGGGAAATTTCAAAGTGGGCGAGTGAATTTTGCTTTAAAATACTAAAGATTTCCATATTTTCATGTAGTTTTAATGCACTGCACTTACTTTTAAGCTATAAAACGACGTTTTAACATTAGAAACAGTGCTAATTATTGATTAAAAAACATTTTGCTTACAAAAACATACATTTTGTGACATAAAAATTTTTTGGATTGAGTTGCAAATGGGGGTTCGCCCAAGTGGGGGACAGACAATGGAGATTATCTCACGGGCATGGGGGATTTAGAAAGTGGAGGGGTCCCCGCATCAGTGGACAGGCCATACAGTATATCACAAAGCCTCATCTTATGTAGATATCCTACATGGAAGTTGGTCTATATTACATCAGACATTAAGGTATCTTCCTATTAATGCTTCATGTTTGTGTGTTAGTGATTTACTTACTGAAAAAATAACTTAATGATAGAAATCACCTCTTGTATAAGCGTCGCCTTTTCCTTTTTCAGACGTACAACTAAAACGTTTTGAAGATTAACATCGTCGGTCGAAAGTGGAAGCATCACGCTAGCTATATTTTGTTTCAATTCGCCAATAAATGCTGATGCTTTTGCAAGGAAATTCTCATTTTCTAGCTTGTCAGCAATTGCTAAAATAAAAAAAATCACGACATAGTATACCTTTTATAAACAAATCTAGATAACTGCTAGGGACCTTGCGAATTACATTCGCGTGGTTGGATTTTATACTGGAAACCATAAATTATTGCAAGTGTTATAAAATATCTGGCGAAAAATTTTGTTTACTGTAAACGGTTGCAATAATTTTAGTTCACAAAGCAGGACCGGCGGAAGCATCCCCAAACCATTTAATTGGGGGGTATAGGGGTTAAGTGGGTTATTTTGAAGTTTTGATAATAGTCCGACGAAGTCATTTCACCGTTGTGCTGCTGAAACCGATATCGCAAATCAACTGTTTTCCGAACTGTTAAATGTCAGTATTGAAAACCTTTTAGAGCGACATTAATCCGTGCTCTAAATGAGAATAATTATCATCGCAGAGTTGAATTTTGCGGACGATGATCTAGAATTAGTTGACGAAGTCATATATTATCACGAAAGCAAGTTTAAACTGAACGGTCACGTTAACCGGCATTATCGTGTTTACCCGCATGCAAAAACTCTCATAACACTATCGAACACCATAATGAATGTTCCTAATCTGACAGTATAGGTCGGCATGTTATCTGGTGGGTTTTCTAGGCCATTCTTTTCGATGGTACTGTAAATGCAGAAAACTTATCTAATAATGCTGCGAAATGAATTTTATCGTAATATTTAACAGTTATCAAATATGGACAGGCTTCATTTTATTTAGAAAAGACATTTTGGCGATAGCTGTGCATCGTTGGTTGATCGAAATGGCTTGCTCGTTCTAATGATCTAAAACCTCCTGACTCTTTTACGTAGAAAAAATTCAAAGAGAAGGTACACAAACGCAAACCACAA
Organism: Trileptium ribeirensis; assembly: GCA_030248225.1. Classification (NCBI taxonomy): domain Eukaryota; kingdom Metazoa; phylum Nematoda; class Enoplea; order Enoplida; family Thoracostomopsidae; genus Trileptium; species Trileptium ribeirensis. Next base: position 23,265 of record JASANE010006896.1, read on the forward strand.
ACCCTGTTGTACTTGAAAGAGGTTATGTCGGAGCAGTTCTCCCTTCTGGAGCCTTACATAATTATAAAAGTCTGCCAAAATGTGCATTTTAGATTGGAAGAATGTATTGATTTTAGAGGCCGTCAGGTTCGCACTTAGGGTAAGTGTTATTCATCAAAAACCTAAATGAGAGTACATGCATAACAAAACGCTTTTAGATACGTATGTTTATTATTTTTGGCGTGCTGGGTCAGATTTATGGGACGCACTGTAGACACATTTTTGTTTGCGTGGGCGTGGTTAATCTAGTTGTAGTGTATCATCTGGATCGACGGGTTTTATGTGGAAACTACTGTATTTTATTACGAAAAGACAATTTATGATGAATTAAGACATTACGATAAACAAACAAGTATGTTTTATTAAGACGCTTTTACATCAATATGTCAGAGAATGGTTAGGGACTAAACTTATTTTAGTGAACAGCATTTGATAATCGCCACGGATGCCACATTTCTAGTACGAACCAAAAAACCTGGTCTCAAAAGCTACATAAATTTGGGTAAGAAGGTAGGAATTTTGAGCATTAAGCATAACATTATTTGGTACTCCGATGGTGGTGCCATACATCGGCTTAAGCCCAACTATTACACATAGAAGTCAGAGACGTGTCTCATTAAAATATAGCCCAAATGCAACAAAGCAAGGAAACTTGATAAAACCATGTCTGACAAAAATTCGACCCAAAAGTGAAATTTGACGTAGTAGAACAATGTGTTTTTAGACTTGAATTTTTCATGAAAATATGTAATGTCGCAGATTAGCATTATTAAGAACAATTTTGATTTTTAAGATAGAGTCCTACCAGAAGAGACTGCTTCTCCTTCTAGATTTGTTCTATATTCGTTCAAAAAATGTTGAATGTGCTTGAAAAAAGGCGATATAAAACTTGATAAATATTATAAAAAGCTAATATTATTTAAAACATGTTCGGAGTTGTTCGAAAAAATTTTCTGCTAAAAATTATTGTTTGATGTTTGCTAGAAGTATGTTCATACGAAACCCCACAGTCATTTCTAGTGAATAACGCAAGTCGCCAACATCTATATTGCACAAACTACGGGTTTTAAATTTTTTTAGGTTGCAACATATTAAATATTTTAACTCAAAATAATGAAACCGTTAAATATTACTTAAATAATACTAGCGTGTACAAAAGCAATATAGTGAATGAGCAAACAAAGACTCTGTAGGTCAGGCTTTCTTATTTGATTCATCTGACTTTCAAATTGGGGAGACTGGCATTTTCAAGTGCTCCCTGGCAAAAACCGAGTGCTTCCGTTTCGTGCCCCCCTGGCAAAATTTTGGACTCTCCCGGTTCACCACTTCTTGGCAATTTTTTTTGTTTCCAATTGGTCCAAAGTAGATAAAATTCAAAATTTGTAGTAAAATTCCTTTCAAAAGCCAAAAATTTCGTAAATTTTATCAAAACTTGCTTCAAAAACGCTTTTTCTGTCCAAGCGTTTTGGCAGTGTTTCTGACACATTTTTAACCGTTCTTCTCTTGGGAAAATGCACCCTGGCAAAATCGGGCGCCCACGGTTCGGAACCAGGTGGCCCCGGTTCATGTCCCTTGGCAATATTTTCAGCGAACGGAGAGCCCAGTTCAGTATACCTATATTACAAGCTGCAAAGAGAAAAAAGATTTAGAAATATCATTTAAAAATATTTTAACACAAAAACAACATCTAAAAATTAAAATGAAACAAAATCTATGAACGCCGCAGAATTTCAAAAGCAGAAAATGTCAAATTTTGACGTTTTTTGTTATAATTCAGGCACGGTGGCGTTTTATGAGAATGTCAGCGATAGGAGCCACAATAGTGTCGTCTACACTTTCTCGGGAAAGTCGAGAAACCCTGAGATTCAATAACTGTTGCCGTTTAACCAATGTACATAGATAAAAAGCAGTGGTATCAACATAATCTGATGTGTACAGTCAGGGCCAGAATAAGTGCAAATAGTAGATCGATTTCGATTAAACAAAATTTCGATCGATTTCGATTAAACGAAATTCCGATCGATTTCGATTTTAGCCCAATTAAATAAATTTCAAATTTATAAAATTTGGATTATTTCCAGTTAAGCGAAACTTGGATCGATTTCGGTTTCGATTAAACGAAATTTCGATCGATTTCGACTTTATCTTAAAATTTCAAATTTATAAAATTTCGATTATTTTCGATTAAACGAAATTTCGTACCATTTCGATCGCTTTGCACTTATTTTTGGCCACGCCTGTACAAACACGGTCAACCCATAACTCATACTAATAACTTGCAAAGCGAGAGGAAATAGAGCGACGGTAACTGCTCTGCGCTTATTGACAATCTGTAATTCTAAATTCAGCTCTCTGAGTCCCTTAAAGTCCCACGATACACGCGCAATATTTTAATGGCAATCCTATAATCATTTTAGTCACATATTAAAACCTTAGAACTCTTTATCTCTTCCTTCGAAAAACTTTTGAAATCTATAATCGGAAATTTTCAGAAAAATTATAACTTGAAGAGCAATTTTCACGCTGTAGAGCCCCAACGCTTGCCATATTTGATGCATACCATGCAAATGCAATTCCGTTATCATATTCAGCATCCCGGAAACCAATAAACACTTAATAATGACTTACATACAATTACAACCAGAAGTAAATGCTCAAAAATCGAACGAAGTTTTGCTCGATTTCGATCGTTTCCATTTAAATGATCGGTTAATTTAACTAATTTCGATAGCTTCAAAATGAAAAATATAATTAAATAAAAATGTTAGTTCGCGTTTACTTTAACGAATTGTGCTAGCATAAAAATTTAAGTAGAAATGTTAGTTTGCATTTAATTTAACGTATTTCGCTTAAACGAGGATTAACGTTGTCATTCGACTTGTTACCGTTCGATTTGATGTGCACTTAAACTATTTTCTGATTGTAACTGTACATCTATATTGAAAAACACGCCAAATCTGACTTATTTTGGTACCGAAATATACGAAAATTTTGCCCTGAGCCATCCAGCAGGTTTAGTAAGATCCAAAATTCGGTGTCAAAGCAATGAAATTAATGTGTCATGCGGATTAAACCCTATAATGCAATCACTGACCCCGGGCAAGCAAAAGCGTGCGTTGCAAAAATTTTGAAATTTTTCACTATTTTGGGAGTATTTTTTAAGCTTTGGCTCATACCTCGAAGATGACTGCTCTGACAGAAATCCAAAACAGCAAAGGTACAATCCTCGATGAGAGGATTAGTGTTAATTTTTCAATCCGATGCCTTAGGCAAGAGATATAGCCTAAATATCCCTATCAACAAAAGTGGTCATGTTGTTTCACCAAAATGGTTATATTCATCATGACAGCACGACGAAATACAAAATCCTTTGTTGTGCTCTAGAAATCCCTTAATAATATTCTAAAGTTGCACGTTTATCCGTATTAACATCAACAAAAGTGGTCATGTTGTTTCCCCAAAATGGTTATATACATCATGACAGCACGACGAAATACAAAAACTTTGCTGTGCTCTAGAAATCGCTTATGTCTACCTACATTTCCATAACTTGACGTTTTCACAATAAAATTCCACTTGCAAATTCATGATGTTCATCTCACAATCGTCCAACTCATTCGTCCACTTCGCTGCTTCGACCCTTGCTTCTGTTTTCCATCGTTCTCCCAAATCGGGGTTATCAATAATCTGAGTTGCAGCCTCACGTTTCTGACGCGCAACTTCCCGCAGATCAAGAAAAGGTTGACGCAGAAAGCTTAAACAATTCAATACAGAATAATAGTGTTACATAACGTTTTTTTTCTAGTCAATGCACAAATTAATAACATGCTGTATGGTAAGCCACTGTAACGTTGACGATTTGAATGCAATGGATTAAACTGCTCTCAACATATATATATACAAACACAACAAAATTTTGATAAATTTTACTTAATTATGTAATACGTTTTCTGACGTTGTTAGCCAGTTGGGTCGTAGCCGGTAAAACAGAAAGCAAAAACGTTAGGAAATGTAATCTTAAATGCCATTAAACCGTTTCGGAACGCGGAACGGAAACTGTTTCGAAGAGTACAGTAGTTAAGTTCAAATACATGCGTCGGATAGAACTTCAGCAATCGGGCGTTACAATCTGCAATATCAACTCAATCAAAATGTCGGGGGTTTCAATAACTACAGTACTCGCCACAATATTGACCGCTGCTCGCTCGCAATATTGCCAAAAACGTAAACACATTTTCCGCCAAAACCCCAGCCGCCAAAAAACAAGACTAACAATAATATTTCATACGAACGCAACAAAATGTAATCCATATTTCGTAAACAGTACTGTGTCTATATATATTTCCTGAGAATGGTTCAATATCCGAGAATGGTTAAAGTGTAAAATAGAATGGAACAGAAATTCGAAGCCTCACTGTTTAACAATGTTGCAACTTGTGAACAAGTACAGCTTATGACAAGCAAAAAAGTTGCTGCAGTGGTGCCACAATATGGTCACTGCTAAAGTCACCCAATGCGTCAGTACTCGAGTGAATAACGTGATTTGTATGTTTTCACACTTATGGTTACTAATATTAATTAAACTAAAAAAATTAATTTAGATTGTTGAAAAAAATTTTTCATAGGGCAGTTAAAGCATAGAATGCTTTACCTGAAAACATCGTATGTTCACAAAATCAGTAACTTTACGATAAAAATTAAATTTAGTTGATTTATCCAGGTTTCTTACTGGGTGATAAAGTATCGCAGACAGGTCCATTCCCCCATCTTCCCTTGTTACAATCATTTCATTGTATATCATGTTTCTATTATTGGTCGGACTGAAGCGAAGCGTTTTTGTTTTCGTCTGAGGGGGAAAACCCGGCATCGTCTGTCCGTCCGTCCGTTGAACTCATCAGTAACTACTGGGCCGATTTAAAAAAACAACTTTTTTTGCTAAAGGCCTAATATCGGACAGGTGCAGACACATAGATTATGACAAAATCTGGTTTAGTTAATTAGCAATTAACTAACTAGTTAATCGTATCAGCCTATTTTTAGCATTTTCAAACAAAAATCGTTTATTTTTCAATGTGATCATTACTTTAAAGCTATTATTTTGGTGCGTATATATATTACATCTCGCCGTGCTGATTATGAATAATGGTCTTTATTACTACTCGGGAACGTTAAAAATATCCTAATTAATATACTACTAATTAGCTAATTTTTTTAAATTTTCAAAGTGCTCAGAAATGAAAAATGCACATGGGTTTTTCTATGACGTTGATCACGAATATAAGATTTCTGAAGCTCTAAAGCTTGACCGTATATGCTAATTAGTTATGTAATTAATTAGCTAATTAATTTTATGCAAATTTTAAAATCATATTAAAATTGCTGAGTTTTTGCGCTCGGGGGTTCTCGATGTCGCTGATAATAAATATGTGACTTTTATAACTCTATGATTTTATCATGTATGCTAATTCCTTATGTAATTAGTTGATATTACTAATTAAATTACTAATTTTTACCTAGCTAGCTTTTTATAAGGTGGATTTGACATCAAATGTCTAAAACGTGATACTTAGCATAAATTGATTAAATATTTAGTTGAAATACATATATATATATATACATAAATATGATATAAAATACTTTGCCTATTGCTCCGCTCAGTTTGTGTAATTTATTACATACGTTTACTAGTAATTATGTTTGTTGTTATATATAGTTGACTAAATAAAATAAACACTAATAACCCGCAGATATTACCATATCAATATAATAATTTGTGAAGAAAATGCAAAAAGTTTTATCTGACTTAGTTCATTTCAAGAGATACTCCGTAGCGCAAGCTAGCAAAATTAGGAAATATTGACAGATATCTATAATATATGCGGTGGCAAACAAGCATAATAATTCAATGTTTTAAACATACTTGTAGTATTCCGCGAGAGTGACACTACTATCTCGTGCAGCAGACAGCAACTGTTCCACAAAATGTTCCAACTGTGTTCGTGCTTGAGCAGCTGGGATTGACCCATTGGAAACATCTTTGCAAAGCGGTTTTATGCTATCCCAAGTCTTTGATATGCTGTCAAGTTTTGCAGTGCAGCGTTGAAGACGAGCATTAAACGCAGTTGTTTTCAGCTCTCCCATGTTTTCATAGTAAAGATCGAAATTAAAATCGTCAACAAATATTGTGCTAAGGACAGTTAGACGAGGACACGATTCATAGGCGAACTTAAAATATAATTCCAGTTGTTGGGCAGTTTCATCTTGCTCGGACCAATCTTGTCTAAAACGACTTGTAATAAAATTCAAGCTATCAAAATTTCTGTATAATCAGCAAAATACTTCTGTCAACAAAATAGCAGCTGGAAAAACGACTACAACTAGTAACACGTAAACGTGGGTGACGGAGGCATGGTGGTTAACAACGGCGTGAATAGTGCATACAGCTTGTGGAATTTCTAACATTTTTGGTAACAGTTTAAAAGTAACATACTCATTTAAATCGAGTAGCTACACCTCATCTTCGAATTTTCACCATGAAAACAATTTTAAGAAACTGAATTTATTCTGTAAAATAATGTTCGCTCATTTTTAAGAGACTTTGCTTAATTTTAAGAGAATTTATAAAGGTAAGTAGATCACTCGTATACAGTCTTTTAGAAAACGTGAAGGTACATGTTATGTCAAAAAATGACCGAGATAGCACGAACGGTTGTCGAGATATGATGAACTTAGGTTTCCCTAACTCAATTTTAAGAGAATTTGCTTAATTTTTAAGGAAAGAGATGAAATACGTCAATCAGCTATATACAGCTGTTTAGAAAACGTGAAAAAACATTTTATGTAAAAAAATCGCCGAAATAGCACGAACGGTTGTCGAGATGCGGTGAAAAAGCTGAAAAAATGGCAAAAATCCCTAAGTTTGAGCAACATTTGCTTAATTTTGAGTACAAAGCAATTTTCGTAGAAAAAAGTGCTCAATGAAAGGGCACTCCGCAAGAGAATATGCAACACGAAGAAAAAAATTTCTAAAATCGGCCCAGGCGTTCAACCTGCAGACCTGTCTGTGACAAACAAAAAAAAGTCACAGAGAAAATTGAAATTTTGCGTCTAGTATATTGATATATATATAAAGTTAAATGTACGCCTCCGGCTGCGACTCGCCACCTTCGGTGGCTCGTCTTGCCTCCGTCAATTAACAATGACTTCAATACAATGCAGCGTTTATGACACCCGTCTGATTTCGCCGATTCGTTGGTTAGCCGCTAATAATAGTTCCGGCTTCAGAAACTCTGGCATGTCCACAACATTCCAAAAGCGGTAGGCAATTTGATGCGGCCACCATGTTCATTCTCGGGGCAAATTTCAATGGGGGAATTTTGGTCTTCACATGCTACACATGTCCATTTTTTCTGATACTGCAACTGCCGTGTGCACAAATACTTTCAGGCTATAAAACAAGGTATCACCATTAAAGGTAGTAATTAATAAAAAACCTTTGAATTTAGATAGTAAGACAGGATTTTTTTCTCGACGAAACATCACGTTGTAGGCGCTATCAATAATTTATATGCTCGAAAATCACAGCGGCTCAGTACAGCCCTAGCTAATGAGAATAACATGTACATTACAACCAAATTCATCTACATAAGATATATCTAAGCACCAAAGAAGTCACCGTGTTGAGTTTAGTTTGTTCGCTAAATTTTGTAAAGACATGCCGGTCAAAAGGTTTGCGTAATTTTCATACATATGTAACTGTGGGCTAACTACATAGCTATATATGTAACCATCAGCTCTATAATAAGTTAATAATGTAATTAATACCACTTGGTTATCATGTCATGTTTACTTATGAAAGAAAAAATGCTTTAAAAGGACGAGAAAAATGTATCGATTTTAGAAATCAGTGACCAAAAGGAGCGAAGGAAAAAATTCTTACTAGCCGTGACAGTGGTGAAATTGGACAATGCACGTTATTGGGTATTATTAGGTTGACCACACGTATTATAGCTCATTATTGGTTGGGGTGAGTTTGAAAGATTGAAATCTCTAGTTTCCGCTATGCGCTTACAGCGATTTCAACGTCTTAATCCTCCACCACCCCCCAAAAGCGGACCAAAAAGACTTGGGTCGGGTTCGGAAGAGGGCTAACAATCACTCATTCAGATATCCAAGTAAAATAACTGGGCTCATTTTGTGGAGCAAATAGGCCCCTATAAGACAATTGTTTGCTATGATGTTCTCTTAGGATGTAGGATTTGGATCAAAAGGAGTTTTAAAATGGGCACACGAGACTCAAGATACACAAAAGTGGTAATATCTCCGCAACCGTTCGATGTTTTGGTGTCATTTCGCAGAGTAATTATATACCCTGTATGTAACTGCACATTGCGAGCACAATAATCGGTATATCTGCTTTATTACTATTCAGCAAACATGACGATATCTGTTGGCTCATTTTGTAATTTAATTCTCATTATAGCTGTGCCCGTCTCTCTAAATTATACATATTTGACGCACCGAATGCACAGTCACGGCGAGAAATAAGTGCAAAATGATCGATCAAAATTTCGATCCAATTCGAGTAAACGAAATTTCGATCGATCTCGATTTCCGCGCAAATAAACAATTTTCAAATTTATAAAATTTCGATTATTTTCAATTAAGCGAAATTTCGATAGATTGTGAGTAACCGAAATTTCGATTGATTGCCAATTCGATCGTTTTCAATTGCACCTATTGTTAGCCGCAATTGTACAGTACTCAAAATAATTGGACTGTCGCCTAACGAGAAAGCGATCGGCGAGCTAACAAAAACAAACTATTAAGTTTATAAATTGACTATTATTTTGACACTTGCAAGTTACTAGCGAGCAGCAGTCAACTGTGGAGAGTACTGTATTAGTAATAAAAGCTTATTTCAAATTGGCAGTAGTTACGTACATAAATAAATATGCATACTTCTACCAACAATTAAAAGCTGTCTAGGCACTGACTGTTCCCAAGCTGTTTGTGTTTATCACAGCTGTGAGGTTGTGACTCTACCGTATCGGGTCCAAATTTTCAAATTCGACCACACTGCTGTCTTTTAAGATACATATTATGTAAATGCAGCACAAAAAATGCTGAATAAAAACAGCTAAAGATATTTAAAAACATGCTCGTGCTATTGTATATTTTGCGTTGTACTTATAATTATAGCATAATGTATTTATTATACGAGCATTCTCGTTGATCACAGCTGAATCCACTAAAACTTACGTTGGAATGTTATGCGAAATTCTGTACTGTATGCAAATAGAGCGTGATATGCGACGACATTTAGGGTCAATCGCTGGACTTCAATTTGACTCGACGCCTTTAGTCAGATCTGTGCTATATCTTCTTCTCATCCTGGACCCGACCCGATGTGGTCTCTAGTCATGGCATTGTTTTCATCTTTTGTCAAACTGTACATTAAAAGTCTGCGCGTTTTGCACAGCCCTACATGTGGTCATAGCAGAGGCCTATACAAATGCGACCTAAAAATAAAAAATGGCACGTAGCAAATGTGTGGATTGATCCAACATTTAACGCTTATGAATAAAGAAATGAAATCATCAATTTTATCACTGTTGATCCCGTAAACATAGTAAAGTTGATATTATACGATTCAATGGAATGCAACTGACGCCAAATCCCTTCCGGATACGAGGATGCTCGTGATCCCAACTCTACAATAATGGTAGTAAGCATGGTATACGTGGAGGGTTGTTAATCGGTCTCCAGACAGCGTGATACCACACCCAATATTTCCTAATATTGAAAGTTATAGGCTATCTGCATCTCCAGTGTAAGACCTGAGCAATCAATGACAAAGATTTATGGCGTAACGCTGGCCTGACCAAGTATACTACTGCTGCAACGTACTTTTCGCATGAATGTAAAATCGCGAGTTCAAGCAAAGAATCTCATACACCGTTCAGGCAGGGTACATAATGCAGCTTGTAATTTCTCACCCATAACTGTGTTCATCACTGTATGAAATTACTTATTGCAAATGTATTATCCAAACACTCAACACAACGAAATCACTGATGAGTAAGAACAACACAATAATACAACTAACCCAGTAAAGTACAAAATGACAGGTTCAATGTACGACGCCACGGTATTGAAGACACTAGCAGGCGTCGCAAATCCAACCGCCGAGTCCCACAAATTTGACGGGAAATAACAGTCGAGCGGTTCGCATAAATAACGAAGTTGAGCGTGAATTGCACGCAAAGCGGCAACATCCAAAAGCACCGTATAATTTTGAGATGCAGCATCCGTGTGCGACCTTGGTCGCTCGTTGAATGTCACGGAGTAAGCGAGAGTCGAAGGATTCCATGCAACCAAAAACCGCGACGCTTTACTCCGCTGCGAGCACAATTTTGTGCCTTTTGTTCGATAAGCATTACATGCCTGACTATTTAATCCAGATATCCCAGGACCATCTTTAAACGCTGTTGGTTTAACGACCAAATATCCATCCAAACTATCAGTGACATTCATGAATTTAACAGTTTAGTCAAATATTATTGTGTAAGCCAACTTGTAAGTTTATTCTAATATATTATGTAATTATGTGGCCGTGTACAGCCATGGGTATTATGTAAATATCAGCAGCGCAGCTTGGCTATTGTTTAAGTTTTATTTATACATTTATCTTTTCGGTCCATGGTTTTGTTTCATAAAACAGAAAAACATTTCGAGTTGTAAAAACTCTGGCATCCTTTTATTTCGATTCACAAGCTAAATTCAAACCCGTTTTCCGCATTTTCTTTATCATGAAGTGGTCCTTCCTAAAAGACCTCCCCAGTTTAAAATTGGTAAATTTTCAAAATACAGTAGAAATTTTGGTACTACTTGACTTTGTTCGACGAGGCGGTTCAGAAAATGCCCGTTGAGTCACATTTATACCAATAGTTTTTCTCGATAAACGTATTTTATATACCATTCGAACCGCATCGTATGGTGGTAAAATTATTACAATCGGTTCACTGATTCAAACGCTATTTTTGTTGACGTAAAATCCTAAGCCTAAAGCTATTCCTAAGACTTAATCTAAAGCCTAATGCGTTAATACATTATCAGATTCAATTCATTTTACCAACATTCGACTGAGATCGTAAAGCGGTCCAAATAGCATGTACAAGCCATGGAGTAACCGGAATTACGGTTCCGGCAAAGGGCAAAATCCATACCGAAACCGGAATTCCGGTTTGAAAATTTTTGTAAGCAATTTTCCACATTTTTGCTTCATCTGTGGTCCTAACATATCTAATATATGTACAATGATCAAGTTCCAATACAACCAAGCAAAAGAAAAGATTAACTCAGCAATTTACAGCGTGAAACGCAAGTAGGACACATAATTTCAGCAGGAATTTTTATGTTAACCTGCAAGAGTTTGTGAACAAAACAAAGACAGGTCGATGCTTGCAGCATCTATTTTACACATTCAGAAGTCTGTGGCGTGTGTTAGATTTAAACCGATCCAACTCGGTAACAGAGTATGGATTCTGTAGAAGTTCTTAGTGTAAGTTTGGCCAACATAAATTGCGTCAGGCACAAGCCAGTGCGTTTGCAAACATTGTAAATCCGTCTATATTGAAGTAAACTAACGTTATCTGCAACGCAGCCAGAAACTGTGTCCTTGGCAATAAACTGTATTCAATGAAATTGTGCGAGCAGTATAACAGTTGGTTTCATTTATAGCATTGTGGTTAGAAAGTTATTGTCATTATCATGTAAACGAGGTTCCGGTTATTCAGCTGAGTCGGATGATACATAAGTTTCAATAATTCACCAAGTTCGGGCTGGGGAGTCTTGTACGAAAGAACCCCATTCCGTAGACAAAATAATAGATTATCAGAAAATAACTGTAATGTGGTCACGTTATATATACCTTCTCTAAACTCGTGGCCTGAAACCCGCGCCAAAGCGATCGTACTTGATCAAAGTCCCGTTAACCCTTTCATCACTGTTTTGGTGAGTTATTGTGGTCATATTATGTAAATCGATGAAATTTACGCGAGTTGGATAATTTGTTTTGAAATATTTGATGACTGGGTTTCTATGCATTATGACGGCACATACTGAAAAGGTCAATGAGGGGTGGGAGTAAAATGCATTATGCCGTTAGCGGCCCGTGTTATTTTTAGGGGCCAAACGTTATAACGGTAGAAATAAGAGCAGCCTAGAGGGGAATGCAGTTTCAGGGGCGGCATCTGCACAACATAGGATAAGGCTCATATAAGAACCTTAGGTAAGGCTTAATGGTGTATCGAGAACGGCAATGACATGCATTTTACTTCCGCTCCTACATGTTATATTGGCCCCGTTAGCGATATATATACGTTTAAGATTCGCATATCATATAACAATTACACTAAGCCTAGCGCTAAAGGCCGCCTACCCCCCGAACTACACCGTTCTTTTCTCTAAAGTTATACTTCCCGACATCTAAAGGTCACATGAGGTGAAAACTCAATTTGCCGAGCCCTTATGTGAATTTTTCCCAATCAGATAGGGTCCAAAATTTCTTTCATCGAATCTTCTAGGTACATCAAAATATTTGGGAATGGGACAGTGATACTCAATCCCTAAACGTGAGTGGTGACGCTGCAGATTTTGTCTTTAATGCATTGGAACGCAGATAATTATAAGGAGACTTTGCACATGTATATGTTTGTACTGTTGGGGTAAGACCAGATAGCCGTGGATAAACGTATTGTCGATTTTGCAACATTCTCCTGCACTACCTTATACTGCTCTTGAAGTTGTCGCATATTTGATTGGGCCGTAAGTTTCCCAAAGTAAATATATTACAGGCAAATTATTTCCGATGTCGTCCTCATAATCGAATATACTAAATTCAACATGTCTATCTGTCCGCGTATCAAGGTTTAGATCCATGAGATATTTTTGACCATAAGTTTTGAACCCATCGATGCATTTGGATGAGCTTTTTGTTGGGTTGGAAATCGATACGGGAATGCCGGAACAAAAGTTTTTGCTACCTCACCCCCCTCTTGAATTGTAGAAGTATCATTTTAGATGCTTTTCGGCCGCAAGTTTTCAGCGAGTCGATTTATACTGATCAACATTTTTGGTTCGCTTTTGTTAACTTGAGAAACACGTTGAAAATATCGAAGACATTTTGAGTGAACGTGCGCCAACGGTATGCAGGCGTCACGCAAGATTCGCAATATTTCGGGAACGGCTTCATTTATTTTGAACACCTCTGCAATTGCGTCTTTTAAACTACGAAGCAAGATGAACGCACTGAAGTACAATTTCAATGGTGTTGCGCTCCCGGTAGGTCGTCGCTCCCCACTAGACCAAAACCACAGAACTGGCAATGTTTCGAAACAGGGGGTCTTCTGTGTATGTTCGAATCGAAGTACAAACTAACATGCATGACATAGAATTTATATGGACTGTTTAGAAGTACTGACGCCTGAACTCTTCAAGGTGAACGTGGTATCACTGAATTTAAAACGCTATAAACTACGCTAATTCTAATTGCATCAAATACCAGGCATCACGCTTGTAAATCACTACACATTACAGTAGAGTAAAAACATCCACAAAAAACCAGAAACAGTATTTTATGGAAACTGTGTGGAAAAAGATTTATGATCGGGTGCACTTCCGGCAGGGTGGATTCTCAAATGTTGAGACCGCGGGTAGTGTGAATAATCATTGATTTATTGTATCGGCGTCTTGACGAATTTCACACCACCCTTAAGCTGGAAAGCTTTCATTTAAAGTGTCAGATTGGCAGGGAGTGAGTAACGATGAAAGGGGAATATTTGCACCATGTATACTGGGTGGCGCACCCCATTGGCACATTTCACTATTACGAAGCTAAATGCAGAAGTATAGTTCAAATAATGGTTTCTTATTCCGGTTTCCGCGGGCTCAAAATTTTTGGCCGGTCACACCTCTGCTCGATTTAGTATTAAATGTGTCTCAATATTCCCTTCAGTTCAATTTTCTTTTGGAACCGTATGAAAAAATACTAGGTAGTGGCAGTTTTTTATGTTACTCCCTGTTGCATCTCTACACACCCATTGATTGAATAATAAAATCGTTTCCAACTGAATATTTGACATAACTGAGTGGTGATTTCATCAATTTCCATTCTTAGGATGCAGGAAACAGAGCTGTTGTTTGTCAACGGCTAAAGCAGCAATGGTGGGCGTAAAAAACCCAGACCATGCTGCTCCGACATACTAAAATTTAGTGTCAGCCTAAAGGAAGGCATTTATTGAGTTACATTTTGACACAGTGTTGCCCTAGCCAAAATAAGTAGTGTCTCAGCCTGAAAACTGAAATTGTCCGCAACATCCGTTTTTACTATAATACCATGAAGTTGTGTTCTCTATTTGTTGTTAAATATGGGTATCCCCGTTGGTTAAAGTGATGTGGGGAAACATATATACTACGATAAGCAATAAAGATGCTTAGCTGCTCAACCAATAGCAGAGAGAAAACAAACAACAACAAAAACCGAAGTTTACTTATTAATTGTACCATCTTTATGCTTGACTGTAAAGGTCGGGTTAAAAACTTTATCTTTAGTTTAGGTCTATGCGGTTAGGGACATTAATTCATTGTAAAGTGAAACCCAAAATAAGTTAGCGTATCAAATATCCTTTGTGCTCCTATTTAGCGTGCTTCATTTTCACAATCCAAAAGGTCCTCATGGAAAATCAAATATTTTGCAGTATATATACATTCACGAACAGAAATAAACCAATTTTTCAAGAAAAATTAACAAATGTTGAATAATTGTCATTCGCGAACAATTTGCTTTGATCTCTGTCCGTAACCGTACACTCTACAAACATCCACGCGCATTATAGTATATATATATTCGCAGAGTAAAGATACTAACCATGCTTCATTTTCACGAGCAAAAATGCCTTTATGAAAAATAAAATATTTTGCAGGAATAATTAATAGTCACGAATAGAAATAAAACCAATTTTACGCAAAAGTCCTACTCAATTATTGTCATTCGCGAACAATATGTTTGACCTCTGTCCGTGACTGCATAATCTAAAAACCTCCATGCTGATTATAGTATATCCGCAGAGTAAAGATATTAAGAGTTTAACTTGTTAAGCATGGGCAGTACTACCACGAATTATAGGTATTTTGAATGTTACCGAGAATTTATTTTCCGTCGTCTTCTTAACTCAAGAAATATTGCTTAATAAAATTAAGATATATGAACTACAAGTACACAACACATGGAAATTTTATATTAGAACCTGGTCCTGGACTTCATAATATATAAAATATGGATTTAAATTTTTAATACACGTGATTCACATGAAGCGGAGGTCCCCGTTTTAAAGACCAGAGATATTAATTTGGACACACAGCTTCTTTGAATAGGGACATTAACAAATTTTTATAAATTATGCTAAAGCAATCGGTCACCGCTATGTGTCTCACTTCTAGCAATATATAAGTAAAGTACCGCGTACTGACAACTTTAATAGGCTTCACTGCTAAAAATATAGAAATTTTAAAGCGAAATATATTAACAAAATTAGCAGCTAACTACAAAATTTTATGTTCTAGAACTTTGGTTTTTTGAATCTGAGCAAACAGTTAACAAAAACCTAATTTTCCCTAGCTCATAGTACTGGGAGGTATATTCGTAATCTCTAATCTCATTTAACAGTTTCCACGATTGACAAGTAGTAAATAATCGTTTACAATAAACGTAATCGCTGATTCTAAAAAGCATTTTCAGTATTAATTGTAGGTTTGTGAATCGAAAGGTCAACCGTCTCAGCAGGTATATAGTAGATTTGTTTATTAAGGAACACTAAGTTCTGAATTTTAGCGGAATTTAGTACAATTGTATCTCCCAATTATCGGGTAAAGTGACAATCGCACAGAAATAAGGCCAATATTTGCGGAATTTCTATGCTCTAATATAGTTACAAAAACATTCCTTATTTTCTACGTATTGAAAGAAAAATTTCATACAATATGCAGGAAATTCTTCTTTACTAATAAACTTACGAAATTATTTCTATTATAAATAGAAAAAAAATTCCTTAATATGTAAGAATGCAGTCGTAAAGTAAATCTTGCCTTAATAATAACGAAATTATGCGGCGTTTACGTTAAAAAGCACCCTACATGTGAAAGTTTTGTCCCCCTATAGCCTAGACTATACCGTCCAGTGGGATATAGTATACGCCTGTACTATATAATAGAATAGATGGTGTATGAAACACCGTTAACTCAAATATAGTGTCTAAATCTGCCTGTTGTTTTACCGATGGTGTCAAGGACATCATACATAAATACATTATTTAAGGTGCGTAAATAACAGCATGGTGTAAGTGGCACCATATAGCTTTTTGAAAACTGTGTAGTCTACATTATACCATTTCCAACGCTACAACATCTATCTTCAATTACTATTGGAAACACCACGGTGTCCAGGATACCATACAATAGATGATGTCACAGACACCCAGGGTGGACAAAACATTCACATGAATGTCCAATGCCGCAATAGTACCGAATATTCAGTATTTATTTCTTTTAGGAACTATTCCCGATAAATATTTGCATTTTAATAAAAGCATAATTTCCTAACTTCAAATGTTAAGATTACATTCTATACTAAAATTTTATAGCAAATATTTCTTTACGCAATACAGGGCAAAAATTTAGGGTTATCCGCATGTGCCTTCGAGAGTTGTAGTCGTTGTTGAAACAAAACTCTGCATTAATGCAACATGAATCATGAAGCAAAATGATCAATTGCTCTATGTGTACCAGAAAATTTACAACTATAATGCATTCTGTTTCTAATAATATTGGGAACTTCTTATGGTGCATCTTGCTTAGTTATATTTGCCGTAATGTATTACTGATTGGTAGGACGATCGTTACTTTTGCCTATAACTCGGAAAAAAACATGTGTATGTGTCCATCTTTGAGTTCAAGAATTGCAGAGGTCAAATAATATGTTGCAAAATTAAAGTTTCGTGGCACAAACACAACGGTAATACAATACCTTTTCCTCTTCCACTTGCGAACCGGTATTCTTATCGTATGGGCGTATGGCTAAATCTATGCATGGCATTTGACATTGGATAGCTCTTTACAAATTTTTCCTTGGCCACCATATACATGTCAGGGCGTGGTACTATCAGGAGGATCGGAGGGAAGTTTTTTTGCTCGACGCGATTGCAACATAAGCCTTATTTACAGATTTGGGTACCCAACTTACTGGAACGTCAAAAACACGTAAATTTGATTAGATACTGCGGCTTATGAGAACAATCTAATTTTGTGACGGGTACCCGGGTAGTTTAGTCGGGTGGGTACCGGGTAGAAATTTTACAACCCCATGCTGTGCGTATTAAATATGCGTCCTTGTCAACTAGTATTGAGCAAAGGCAGGTTTTAAAGTCAAACGGCGCGTCGGCCCAATGGCTCAACCGCCGACAAACTGGTCAACGACTGGGCGACGGCGAATGAATAGCTAACTGCCAAGAAACTTTTTGCTATTAGAAAATAATGGTCAACGGTCAACGACTCGGCGACGGCGAATGAACAGCAGACTGCCAAGAAAGTTCTTGCTATTAGGAAATGCATTGAATATAATATTCGTAAATGCATCTATAGCATTGGTTCAAAAACGATCTGCATAAAGCTCTTTCGCAAGCACCGAATCTATAGTTTAGACACACTATAGCAAGACTCATATCATACTTAGTGTTGGGCCACAGCCGGCTTTGAGGTCTATCATTAAACATTGACGCATATTAGTTTAATATATAAATATTAGTACATGACAATATGGTACTAGAAGGTACAAAATTCTTGCATATTGATTATAGGCAATTACATATATGAGAAAGTTCCAGCATTGCGGTTTAATTCACTTGCTAAACATTGGTAAATGTTTAGATCACGGCGAGCCGACGGACGACCCCATAACTGCGAACCAACGGCTTTTCAGACTGTCAACGGCAGAAAATTAACGGCCGGCTATTTGGCCGGAACAATCTTGTGCCGGCTGACCGACAGGTTTCGCGGCCGTTGCGCGGCACAATTCCAACGAGTCTTTTATTCGAATTAATGTTTGATGCGTCCTAGGACATTACTAGCCCCAGCGGTAAAATATTTCACCAGATGAAATGAATAACCGATACTACAGTTACAATCAGAATTAAGTGCTCAAAAATTGATCGAAGCTTCGTTCGATTTAGATCATTTGCGTTTAAACGAAAATCGATTAATTTAACGAACTACGATCGCGTCAAAATAAAAAATAATTTAATAAAAAATGTTAGTTCGCGTTTAATTTAGCGAATTTCGATTGTGTTGACATAAAAAAACATAAAAAATGTTAGTTTGCGTTTAATTTAAAGAATTTTGTTTAAACGAAGATCGATCGATTGCGTTTTCGTTCGATTTCGGCTGCGTTCGATTTTATAAGCACTTAATTCTGATTGTAACTGTATTTAAAGACAAAATAACATACAATATTAGCATTCGTTACACACTAGAAAAATTTTTACCCTCCGTACATGCCGAAATTTTGCAAACACTTAACAAGCTAAATGTGATACCACGATACACTACGGTACATGTGAATAGTAAGCAACTATAACGGAATAATTTTTTGCAGCTTTCTTAGTCACTATCGGTTCAATGTCAGTTGGCTAAGTAGTATATTAAACTACAGTTAGACACTATTATAAGAGGAAAAGGTCCTTATAAATCTTAAACCGCATTCACATTGCATCCGCCCCAATCCTTCTGTTCATACTGCATCCACTCCGATCCGAAACGATAAACTCTATATTTAACGTGCACGTGTGTATGTATAGTGTTTAATTTTGCACCGTTACTGTGGTTATAGAATAATGATTTAGCGTTTTTTGCTGATAATTTTAGATTTTGGAGCCCAGTTCAAGCCAGAGCCTTTAGTTTACACCCCCTGGTAAAATCTGACGACCCTTAGTTCCGAACAAGGAGGGCGGTCATGCAGTCTGGTAAAATTTTTAAAATTTTCAGCGAACGGAGAAGCCACTTATTCAGCATAAATTTCCTTAATATTATTAAGTACTACATTCATTATAATGTTCAATACTAACAGATTTCATTTTCTTAATAATACGAAAATCCCGTGGAGCAAAAGGAATTCTTTCTAATACTTGGAAATCATCTTCTGAATATTGAGGATATTCCTTGTACTTCAGGAATACAGTCGCGGCCAGAAATAACTGCAATCAGAAACGATCCAAATCGCAATCGATCGAAATTTCGTTTAATCACAATCGATCGAAATATCGTTTAATCGAAAAAAATCGAAATTATAAAATTTATCTAAATGCGCGAAAATCGAAAAGGATCGAAATTTCGTTTAATCGAAATCGATCCAAAATTTCGTTTAATCGAAATCGATCGAAATTGCGATCGATTATTTTGCACTTATTTCTGGCCGTGACTGTATATTCCATTGTATGGTTTTGAATAAACTTATAACTTAATATTTAGGAACATAACCCTTAATATTCAGTACTAAGATTAATAGTGTATAAATAAAATACTATAATATTGCTATAAATAACAATGTTCCAAATGTGACGTAAATAAAATATAACCATAAAACTTCAAAAGTGACATCTGCGTATATTATAGAATTCTTAAATCAACCTTGAAATGTACTTTATCTCGTTGCACGGTACTGCCGAAGAAGTCGATCAAATTCATTCTCCTGCAAAGAAAAATTAAGATCTTGTTTCAGTAAACCAATTAATCAGACAAATCATTGGAAACCCAAGTCGGGCCGAAAATTCCGTCCTGACTCCTGTACAGTACATGTTATATTACAAAAAGTAAAAATATATTTTACAATTTGTTAGCTGTCTTGAGTTTAAAATTTTCTATTTTATTGAAACGGAGCGAGCAAAACGAGCAGTTTCCTGTAGGAGCACTAGGGGTAAAATTGAGAAAATTCTTTTGTCTGTTTCCGTCATTCACAACTCATTTCCAGATGGACGGATTTTGACAATTTTTTTGTGTGCGATAGCAAAACTGATGACGGTGTGCCTTTTGGTTCAATGCGAACAGCTCCGACACCATCTTCCGGGTCAGAATGGCAAAAACAGATTTTTAAGTGTTCTCTGCCAATTCTGGCCTTGAAGGTACCAGTATTTCGCGAGACAAGCTGCTCATTGAATAATGGAGACCACCAGAATCACCTCATCAAGATCGATAACTTTAATGCAACGACTTTTTTGTGGCACCACCCCTGGGTCGCTATGGCCCCGAATATGGTTAAGCTATAAACTTTGCCCTGAAATAACGATTTTTCAAATTTGGCCGTTCTATTGCTGGTTTTTAGCATACAACGAGTGTCTATTATGTTGTAAAGCAAGCTGAATACGATGGTTTTGCTATCTAGAGTCCAACTCGATTATATCATACTTTTTCGTGGGGTTTCTAGGGTTTTACGGTCACGAATCCGATATCCAAAACGTACTGTGTTATCATTTTTGTCTCATGATGTATTGCATGCATAATAATGGTGTATACGTATTTGTGAACGCTGAATACAATGATTTGGTTATCAAGATACATGTGTGCACATTTCATGCCGTTTCAAGGGTTCGGGGTCAACGAACCAGATTTCAATAATAAATTGTTTGTATTCAGTAGTTTGGTACATGGCATCAAAAATAATGTAATAGCCGTATTTGTGCATGTTTCAGTTCCAGTAAACTGCCATTTTATTGTGAAAACGACGTATGCATAAATATTTAAAAAGAAGGGCGGGATACTCGGCCTCCCATTAGAATTTTTGAGGGGGGGGGCTGCACCCTCCTCTGGTAACGGTGCTTCTGGTTGTGGCTCTGTGGTAATAGCAAACTGTACGAATCCTACCCTATCTAAAAATATTAGCTATCTCTTTTTTTTTGGGGGGGGGGGGGGCAGAGTGGCTAGATGGTGTACGTACAGGTAAAAATGATTACCTACAGGTAAGACAAAACCACCCGCAGGCAAATAAAATTACTCGCGAGCAAAATAGGCCTACCCGGGAGAAAATATTTTACTTGCAAGTAATTATTATTGTCGGGCAATTTTTTTACTCTTAACCGACTGCCATTTAAGAACGCGAAAGTTGAGGGTATTAAGGGTAAGGGTAAGATAAAAATTACGTGAGAGTAATGTTAAAAATACCGGCTCATGTTCGGTTATAAATTGTTTACAGGTCACCAAGAATTGTCCATAAAGTTTTTCCGGTACGCTGAATACGATAGTTTGGTTATCAAGAGACAAGCACAAATACTTGATGCGTTGCCAATTATTTTCGATGGGTTTAGGGTCAAAGAGGTTTTAGGATTTTCAATGAGTTCAGGGTTCAAGAACTTTTAGGGTGATATATACATATATCAAACATCCTGTTAGAGGTGATTAAACAAAATAACTTAAAAATGAAACCATGCTCGCTCCATTTCACCCTCGCTTGCGAGATGAATCATTTTATTACTGCACTTTGTAGCGAATTCATCTGTGACAAACATCAAACCAGAGCTCATGACAGATATTAATAACGTAAATCACACACGTAGCTGCAGTTTAGTAGTATGTCTGTGGCCCAATTTAAGTGCATGTTATTCCCTTAAGAAACAGCTTAGTGCGGAGGGTTGGAGGGTTGCTGCCCCAGACTTGGTCTTAGTATAAGTCTCATAAAACCTTAGCTTAGGTTTAGAATATAGCGGACGGCGCACCTTATTATTATTTCTGTTCTTTGGCAGCAGAATAAGAATTATATAACGTTGTATGATCTGTATCAGTCATTCAATCTGGAAAGTTATGGTTGTTAGGTTAACATTTTTAGTAGGCCTGTATGTATGTATTCAGTATCAATGTCATAGCGAAACTATAATGTGAAATCTATTCGGCTATGCGAATACAACAGGCTTGTAAATAAAATATGTTGTAATAAGCAACTATACGAAAGGTAAAAATATTAATTAAAAAGAATATCACTGTCGCATTAACAGTTCTTAACCGAAAACACACAGTGACATCTGCAATATTCGATAGATATTAGTGCTGTTCGATGTTCTTCAAACTTTATTTGAAAAGGCCTCAAGAACTGTTCGATAAATTTTGCTCGTTTTTTTAAATTTGTCCGATAGTTGTTCGAAGTTTGATGCTACACTAACGGATATGTACATAAATAACAATACTCGTATGCGCATTTGTTCGACATTGAACACTTATGGAGTCTGTAGAGGAAGCATTTAGTAAATCAAGGCGCATAGACAATATAAAACATCTTCAGGACGTTATTTATCAAAACCAATATGTAAATAAATTGTTTGAAACGTTAAAAAACGCAAAATACCTTAGCAAAATAATCTTTCACCCAAGGATGATTCCTGTGAGCTTCCTTTAACTGGCTAATATAGCGGTTGCTTACCTAAAATAAAGCATTCCCAAACAAAAATAACACCATGCCTACAAAAATTATAGGATCCAGAAGTCACAGACAAACCTCCTCTAATGTTCAATCCTACCGTATGCAACATCTCGCACACCCAGTAATCATTCATAGATAGCGATAACTAAATTAATTACAAGATAAAATATGCAAACTCAGAACCCAAAGTTTTGAAGTATCAATAAAAATTGATACTTTATACAGTTAAGGATAATAAAAGCAAATCGTTCGCGAGAGATACGCTTTTATTTCTGCCCATAACTATAGATTATGCTGACCAAATAATGTTTAACAGTTATGCTAAGTTTTCAATAAAAAGCATACATGTAAAAGAAAACAATAAACACTTGCTTATATGTATTTTTACTTGATATGGAGCAGAAGTGACAGAACACCATGTTACTGGCTGAAATCTGCGTTATTATTTCCCTTATACCGCATAAAGCGTTAATGAGTATACCTACATAAATTATTTAGTTTGGCTCGAAATACAACAAGGGACGGAAATAACGACACAAAAACGAACGCAACAACGTTCGTTTATAAACGACGGTTATAGCGTTCTTTGCGTTTACGTTCCTTTATAAATGATTCGTTCTAAAATATGACAAATTTTTACAATTACGGTGACCCTTCTAACGTTCGGTCACGTTTCGCGTTCGTTTGTATGTATTTATTTTTGTCCGTGATTGTACATAGCATTATGAAAGCCATGTTGAATATTTTAAGAAAATCTGCCGAGGTAAATGATTCTCTGGTATCCGTTATAATGAGGTAAAACCGCGCCCATGAATAGGTGACTAATTACAATTTCAAAAATATTGGCGGAACCTTTGCTGTTGTAGAGTTCTGGCCTCTCCAAAGTGGAAGGAGAGGTGGTTGCCCCTTTGGCAGAAACGGGTGCTTCCCCGCCAAAAAGCCCCCTGGCAAAAACGGGTGTTTTTCCGCCAAAAAGTCCCCTGGCAAAACGGGTGCTTTTCCGCCAAAAAGCCCCCTAGCCAAATTTTTGCAACACCCAGGTAAAAACACCGTCCAGATAACATAAAAAATTCACAAATGTTTTTTTTACAAAAACCCATTTCTGAAGATAAAGATCAGTATCATTTTAGCAAAAAATTGATTGAAAGGTTGATTTTAATGTCAATAAGACATTTTTCACCCTTTATTAAAGGCTATTTATTGATTTTAAAGTTTTTCGCAGTATATTATCTAAATTTCCAAACCACCGTGGCAAAATGTTCAGCGATTGAAGACGCAGGAATTCCTGCTTAAAATTAGATCGCGCCACTCGCCTCTCGCGACACTGGCCATTTCTCGTATGCAATACTTTTCCATTAATGCATAGAGTTTAACATGTTGGAATTCTGGGTTTACTGACTGAAACAAGTGAAGCCAAAAATTCTTACGGGACGTGACAATCTCCTCTATTGGGTTTTCAGTTTGACACGCATACAACTTTGGCATGGCACGTTGATTCGCTAAACAGCGCATTTGAAAGTTGTGCCCTTCAGTTAGGAACGAAGACCGGTTAAATCATCCCTCCCCCAAAGTGGGCCAAAGAGCATTTGGTTGGGGTTCCAAAAAGGAAAAATCACTTTATTTATTGTAACTCAACAACCGGTGCAAATATCTGAGTCAAATTGGGCTCATTTTGTAGAGCGAATAAACATCTAGAAGCCTACACATATACAATATAGTTCCCTTAGCATGTAGGATTTCGATCAATTCTAGTTTTAAAATTAGTAAATGAGACCCAAAATTTCCAAAACTGATAATATCTCCACAACCACTCGAGATATATCGGGTTATTTTGGGTTTCATTTTGTAGAACAATTCATCCTTTATGTAAGTGCAATAGTGTGTTGTTATTGTGATTATTTGTGCTGCAGGGTTGGGTAAAAACAGGTTTTTCAATGGGCTGATGGAACCCAAAAATCCACGAAAATGGTAACATCTCTGTAGCCGATAAGCTATATGGATGTTTTTGGTCTCATTTTGTAAAGCAATTTATAATCTAAGTAGCTGTTAATAGTGTGATTCTGTTGTCATTATTTAAGCTGCAGGATTGTGTCAAAATGTTTTTTCAATTAACGCAGAAGACCCAAAATATACGAAAATGGTAATATCTCGGCAAAAGCTTGAGATATACAGAAGTGTATGGTCTCAATATGTAGAGCAAAATTAATCCCACAGTGTACGAATATTGTGGACATAATTTTTACCTTCTCGATTACTGAAGCAACATGGATGATATTCGATGGCTTATAACTGAGTACATCTCTCCAAATTACATATTCAACATTCAAAATTCACCATCTTTGCGATATAAGACAAGCTACTAGTTTAAAATATCTTGACAGTGTATAGACCTTACTATCTGAACATTAATTCATCATATTTTGCAATATAGAAAAATGTTTGTAACTTTTACCTCAACGGTCTTCCCTGACAGCTGGCTAAGCACAGTTAGGTTGATCAATGCTTCGGCATTACTACTGTCCTGAAAAACATGACGAAATTTATTTCACTACAAAGTGAGGGTCCGCAACTATATGACTATGAATATACATGACCACTCAAATTGTGTGATTTTATTACACTCGTGCCATAATGTACCACCATGTTGATTTTTTGTGAATGTTGTGCATCTACAGTAGATTCATGTCAACAGTCAAACAATGCTATTATAATTTCCGGGTTATTTCGAAGACGAAGCTAACATGGTGCAACTCATTACACGACAGTACAATGGACTTTTGAAAACTCTGGATTACAATAAATTAGTGTTTTGATACCTTTGAAAAATACTGCTGATAACAGTTTCGTATCTCACATTATCTAGAGTTCATAATAAGTTGTTAACAGTATACTTCTCCACGCTAAAATCATATAAAAGCTTCGAGCGTAGTACTGTACACTTTGAGCTTACCCACCTCTGATTTCAGCAAGTAGCCAGAACATTTGGGAATCTGCTATCATAGATAATAATTTGATTCAACCCTTTCCCCAAATTTCACGGATGTCGTTTTACAAATTTAATATGCTGAAACCTGCTCCCCAGGTTTTGAGAGACAATAATTACACCATTCTCTCAAAACCACGGAGTAAATTTTTATCCCTGATACCATGACCCCTCAAAAAAAGATGGTTTACCACCCAGGAACCAAAGGAGTAAGGTCGATCTGAATCATGCGATGGCCGAAACATTTATAAGGCAATAGAGTACATTGTCAAATTCGCAAACAGAATTTAGCCTAAACCGTTGGTCACATTAATTCAACATCTGACTGTATAGGCGAGAACGAAAACTTAAAAAGGAATATGTCTGGTTTAAAAGTCGAAAATTAGTATAACTTTCCCGTGAGACAAAATGACACGAAGTGACGGACGCCAACATTTCTAAATTTAACATTACCATTGATACTGACAATATTAATTTAAATCCGCTTGTGGGAAAGGCGATCATGATTTTTTAAGAACGATGCAACGATGACTTATTTTCTAGCCATTTTCCATGAACGAACAAAGTCAGAGGTTTAATGCAATTAAATTTCAAACTACGCACATGAACGCGCTCATAAAACTAACCTTCTCAAGTGCATCGTGCAATAAAGTTTCTGCTTGGTCATATCGCTGCTGTTGTATCAAACAGCTAGCCTGGGCATTTAAAAGCATAACGGTAGTGCCATATTTATCAATCATTTCTTGGAATATGTAAAACGCATCTTGTAGTTTATCCTTCCCCTGCAATATATAAAAACAAATATCAAGTATTTCTTACAGGTAAAACAGTGGTTATACATTTTTATTACCTGAGCAAGTAAAATATATATAATAAAAAGTGAACAACCTTTGGCAACGAAAACCCTAATTTACAGAACCTTGCTAAAACCGATTTCGTTTCTGACAAGTTCGTTCATGAAATTAACATGACTTACTTTCACATGCACTCGATTAAATTTTAATGCGCAACAATATTCATACTGTTACACTATTTCATATGCTAAATGTTACATATTGTAGCCAACTAGAGAAGGACCA
The DNA here is from genome assembly GCA_030248225.1 of Trileptium ribeirensis. Lineage (NCBI taxonomy): Eukaryota > Metazoa > Nematoda > Enoplea > Enoplida > Thoracostomopsidae > Trileptium > Trileptium ribeirensis. Next base: position 49,879 of record JASANE010006896.1, read on the forward strand.
AATAAATTTCAGAATATCGAACTTGATTACCAGGTCTATGTGTAGTACACAACATTAAAAATTATTGCTAAATATTAACACTCAGTAATGACTGCTTAACACATTACAAACGCTTGGCAGAAGCACTGTGCTACATGAGTACTAGAGTAATTTACACAGATTTTAAAATAATGTTACAAAATTCCAATCTAAAATATTACAAACGTTGATGATAAGATAAATATTTATCACGAAGTAGAAAAGAGTATTCTGTAAAGTAAATTATTACGAGATACAGTACTCGCCAAAAATGACCGTGGCATTTCGAGCGAGCGAGTTCGAGCGATTGGCTCGCTCGAAATTTCGCAACTATTTAAATTAATAGAAAATTCTATTTTTAGAACAAATTTATTTCGAGCGAGTCGCAAGCGAGCGACAGTCATTTTTGGCGGGTACTGTAGTTATATTGTATTATAGATTATTATTATTATTATTAGTTAATAATTATTATTTGACGCAATTAGATAAATTTCAAATTTGTAAAATTTTGATTATTTTCGATCGACTGCGATTTCGATTGCACTTATTTTATGGCCGAGTTTGAAATGGGCCCCCGACCCGAAATACACGACAACGGGGGTGTCATCACAATGATCGCACAATATAGGTGAGACTCAACTCTATTTGCATAGCGAACTAGGCGCCACCGTGTAGCTGTATGAACAATAAACTTTCCCTTAACATGCGTTTCTAAGGAAGATACACATACATTGGACTGGCTTCAAATACTAGACATATCGTGAAATGTGGTGCACGAAAACAAACAAGTTAAATTGTGCTAGTTAGTACGCTCAGATTAAAATATCTGTGGGAATGACAAGTCTAATTAATTAAATAAAAAATACACAAAACAATTTTGACGCATTTCCTGAAACTGCTACAAAATTTCCGCGCATCAGTAACAAAGCTTTATAATTCACTGACCGTAGCCATATTAACCCAAGCATTTGTGAGTTGCGTGATAATGGCGTCTTCATCTTTCTCTGACATTTTCTTGAATTCTTTACTACAAACAACCATAAAACTCAACTAGATTAACATAAACAAAAATATTAAATAAAAATTAGATCACTGTACATTTTGTTCAAGCCCGACCTGGAAACAGTATGCAAAAGTATCATCAAAAGATATGCATAGTTTACAAACAAATGATTATTTTAAAACCAATTTTGAAATTTTAGAAGGTTGGGACTCTGCGTTGCCAATTGATATAGAATTGCGTCCAGACACTGCACACCGTAGTCTATTTCAACGACCATTGCGTATTAAAATGCAATGTCGTGGCATTATCTTATTATATACATAGTATTTTCAATAGCACAAGCTACGAATATTGCTGTTGCTATGATATCGGCTTGTTCTGCAAAAGAATCGTTAAGGTATGATATGGCAATATCAATATTGTAGCAACAATATAATAATTGCAAAACTTGTTATAAAATAGTTATTTCACCACATAGACGCGACTACTGTAGCCTGCGGGAACACATAGATTGTTACCATGTCTGTGGACTGTGGTACAATTAACACAAACCTATGTAAACTGAGTATGACGCAAGATATAACTTTAATTGATTGAGCTGTTGCAAGAGGCAAAGTTGTTTGCGAATGAGATAGAACACAATTTTAATTTTTCAGTGTAATCTCACTTTGATAAATTTTAGCATAAATACTTTGTACGGTGTCTCACTACAATAAGTTCGAACCTATACGCTTCTCCTTTAATATCTAGGCTATATAATCCCATATTACTAGTAACTCTATCGAAATTGCAGAACGTAGTTGTTAACTGCTAACGCTCTGTTATCTAGACTTCATTATGATTTCCATATTGGCGGCACATGTCTCTCTTGGTTCAGAAGTTATCTCACGGATCGTTTTCAATATGTATCTGTCAGTGGCGTGACATCTAATAACAGATTGCTTCCTTGCGGCGTGCCTCAGGGAAGTGTTCTCGGCCCTCTCCTTTTCAATCTTTACACTACGCCGATCTTATTTTTGATGGCGGATGTCGATCTGCAATTTATGCGGATGATATAGTAATATATGTAGCATATTCTGCAAGCAACCAAATCGCACAACTCCAGCGACTTGATCAGACGATAGCATCTGTTGTGGACTGGTTACAAGCTAACATTACATTCTGCTCTACAAAATAGGCCTATGTTCAAAATCTTGAAAATATAGATCCGTCTTTCTGGCTTTTCACGGCAGAACTAATCTCTTTCATCGCTGAGCAGCATGCTATTTGTGCATGATTTCAGCGCATCATTCAACTTCAACTTCAACGTAGTGAAGCATAGGTACACCTACGCCTTTTGCGTGCACAGCCAATCACCGCTCGATAACATATGTCGATATGCTACATGTGGATATCACACAATACCGCACAAGGTGGAACAAAACTAACACGGGCAATAAGTTTCCCATGCCCCAAAACCACCAAGTGCAAGCTATCAGCCTACCAGGACGTAACAGTAAAATTAGGTATTTTGGATCGTTGAACCATGGCGGCGCCATACCCCCGTACACATAGAACCATGAATTGCACAGCAAAATGAACACCAGCAATGAGTTTGTCATGCCCCAAAACCCCCAAGTAAAACTTTTCAGCCGCCCAGGACATCAGAACAAATTTTCGAATTTTGGGTCGAGGAACCACAGGGATGCCATGCCTCAAACCCCATGAACCGGTGTCGCAGTCGAAAACCAAAAAAGGGCATCGGCATTCTTCGTTTTACTATAAAATTAACCCAACCAGAGAAAAAAATTCGAAAGTTAAGATAAAAATAGTCTTGCTAAAAAACTAAAAATCCTTTATTTTGATCCCTGACCCCGAACCTTGGGGGCGCCCTACCACCCTACCTATGGAACCAGGAGTCACAGAGCAAAGCCAACACCGGCAATGAGTTTCCCATGCCCGAAAACCCCCAAGTGAAACTTTTCAACCGCCCAGGACGTCAAAACAAATTTTCGAATTTTGGGTCGGGGAACCATTGGGGCACCATACCTCAAACCCCGCAATTCTAGAACCAGAGCCTTAATATAAAAACCAAAAAGAGGCAAAGGCATTTATTATTTCGCTATGAAATAAAACCAACCAGAGATAAAATTCGACAGTTAAGATAAAAATAAGCTTGCTTCCGCGAAGATTACTAAAATGAAGTAAAAACCCTCGTTTTAAATCTAACCCGAACCGTGGGGCGTCATACCCCCGTACCCATGGAATCTTGGGTCACAGAGCAAAACCAGTACCGACAATGAGTTCCCCATGCTCGAAAACCCCCAGGTAAAACTTATCAGCCGCCCATGACGTCAGAACAAATGTTCAAATTTTGGGTCGAGAAACCATTGGGGCGCCATACCTCCGTTCCTCAAACCCCATAAATCCAGAACCGGGTCCTTAATCGAAAAACAAAAAAAGAGGCATCGGCATTTATCACTATATAATGGAATAAAACCATGCAGAGAAAAAATTCGAAAGTTAAGATAAAAAGAACCTTGCTACCGTGAATAGTACTAAAATGGGTAAAATGTGGCCAAAAACCCACATTTTGACCCCTGACAACGGAACCAAACCCCAAATCAAAAAACGTCCGTGGATGTACACGATAAATCGACTATGCTGATTCGAATTAGCCCAAGATCATGAAAATCGGTTGAGGCGTTCCTGAGATATGGTCGATCATACACACACAGACGGAATTTAAAAGATTTCACCTCTGCAACACACAATCTCCACTACGTTTCACTACGTTCTGATAATTCCATTCCTGGGAGTTAAGAGCTCTTTGCAATGCACAAAGGAATGTTATAAATCCGGAAATTTATGTATAATTGGCGTATAAGTTATAATTATTGTCTCAGAATTAAGGATAATACACTAACAAAATATGAACGAACAATTGTTAACTTAGAAAACCACAATGCAACGAACCTCAATAGACGTCGAAAATACTACATTGAAAAAACTCGTTTAAAATATTCGTAATATTTTATCTCAACAAGCTGTGATTACTGTTTTCAGGCCTAGCCCCGAAAGAAATTGTTTTAAAAGTGTGAAATTGAAAAATTGCACGCGAAAGTGCCGGACAAACCTATTATTTTCAGAAGTTTGCTCGCATTGAATTTTCATAAAAACGGTATGTTTGACACAAACGCACTGAAAATATAGATGCTAGTAATTGCTTCACGTTGCTACTATAAAATTGATATGGTTTGAACAAATATGCATAGTAATATTTTTTAAATGAAACTGAATATGTGCGAAATCTGTGTGTAATAAAATCCCAATGAGAAAATCTACTATAAAATAAGACATAATCAAAATTTGATTAGGCTTGGCTGAGAATTGGTTTTTACGTTTTTATTCATGACATGATCAAACCTTTAGGGTCAATATTTAACGTATAGTTATCAATTATCGCCTACACGAGACAGGATAACTAGTGATGTAATATTATTCGCAGTAATTATATTGTTGTTGCAATAGGAATAGGCTGATGTTTGTCTGCGTCAACACCTTGACAGTGTTGCTGATGTGCAATAGACGCCAATATTATTACCACAGCAAAATTCTTAGCTTGTCCCATTTAGAATACTATGTACTGGCTACTCCAAAAAGTGCTTTGGTGGACCCTGATTTTTCGGTACCCCCTGGCAAAAAGGGGTGCCTCCGGTTGGGACCACTGCCAGAATTTGTGGGGGCCCAATACCTCCAATTGACATAAGAACTTGGCAAACAATTTTTTTTGCTAAAAATCCCTATCTGAAGTTGGTTTTAAACTGAAAAAAGCAAAAATTGATTTTAACATCAGTATAGATTATTTCGCTTTTCTGATGCCATAATATTATTAAATTTAGAGTCTTTTGCTGAGAAATATTTAATATTGAAAATTTTTATATTTAGACCCGCACTTCACTATCCAGTTCAAGTCATGGGCCCGAGGTTCACACCCACTGGCAAAATCCGGGGCCTTCCAGTTTCGAACTAGGGAGACCCAGGTTCATGCCCGCTGGCAAATTTTTGGCCGAATAGAGAAGCCAGTTGTTATGACTAACTAGTGCCGCGATAATATATTTTCATAATGCAGTGGCTGTTGCAATCAATAACGGTGTGCCGTTCGTAAACGCACGACTCTGAATCATGCATGATATTTTCGTTCTAATGTTAAACATTTTCAATTATAATGTTCTACTTCAAAATTCAGAATATTTAATCCAGTATCACGAACTATAATCAGTTCGAGTAGTACCTACACAAGTACCTAGCATAATCTTTGCTGTTAGTTCCATAATAAGATGTCAGTACTTCATCATGGATTAAGGATTCCTATTTTGGAGGGACCACATAAAAACTAGTCAGCTTTGTAGTAACAGCAAGATTGATCATCCTGCAAATGACATCATTTCTTGAACGCCACAGGTGATTGTCAAAACCGTTTACGTTTGGATAATAAACACTCTAATGTAATAGCGCAATATCATCTGAAATTCCTCAACAAATTGGTGAATGTGGCACTTTTTCACTGCAATGCCATTTTTGTGGAACCACTCTCTGGGCCGCTGTGGGTACGAATATGGTTCGTCGACCCTTTGCCAGATATATGGATTTTTCAAATAATTTCAACATATTGTTATTGTATGTTTTTGCCTTACAGCGAGTGTCTATTAGGATATATAGCACGCTAAATGAGATGGTTTTGTTATCTAGAATCCAACTTAACTATAACCTTGACAAGGAGTTTCAAGGGTTTTATGGCAGAGACGCATCCGATTTCTAAAATGTAGCGTGTTTTCATTTGTTTGGTTATGTATTGCGTCCATAGTATCAAGAACAGTCTATATATAGGTTTTTCTGAACGCTGAATACAATGATTTGGTTATATGAATCCAGCACATATATTTCAGGCCTTTTCATATGTTTGCAATGGATTTAGTGTCAATTAACAAGATTTCCAGAATATAGCCTGTCTCCAATAGTTTGGTTAAGTACAGCGAACATGGTCTGAAAATTGGCCATTATAGGTTTATCGGTAAGCTGAATACGATCGTTTGGTTACCCAAAGTCCAGCACAAATATTTCAGTCATCAGTGGTGTTAGCGTCATTGAACCGGACTACCAAATGTAGTCTTTCTTCAGTAGTACAGGGCATCAAGTATAGTCCATATAAAGGTTTCAGTTATGTTGAATAAGATGACTTAGTTATCTAGAAACCATCGCGAATACTACACGCGTTTTCAGTTGTTTTCGATGCGTTTAGAGTTAAAGAGATTTAGGGTGGTCTATACATAAAACACCGTCTATTACAGGTAATTACACAAAATAAAACTTATAAATGAAATTACGATCGCTCCGGCTGACCCTCGCATACGAGGCATACTTGTAATTTGGCTGTGCGTTGATACTGGATAGGCGGATTTGTCGGTTTTCGTACGGCGTCGAGCTTTAAGAGGTAGAACACATTTTTCCATGAACGCATGTGATTGCAAGAACATAGTTTGAACCAAGATTATACCATTTAAATTATTTTGATGTCACTACATACGACTTAGTTATACGGAGCTCTTTTTGGGATCAAAAAATACAGCACCAAGCGCTCTCTGTGATCAAAAATACACCAGCTTCGCTAGCGCGCACAGAAACAATAGTAATACAGTTGCAGTTATTATCTATGATATACGTCGTAGTATCACTCGATTTCTCAGAGCACTTGGGTATTCAAAACAATCAAACCCAACAGTCACGGCAAAGCATATAATTAGATGTTAAGATGCAGGAATGAAAATCAAGCGAAACAATGTGAATCTTCAAGACTTTTACTGTACACAACCACACAACCTTACTGCAATCGGTTTCACTAGGCATAATTCATTTACCAATTTTACAAGAATGTTACAATTGTACCAAAACGTACAGTACTCGCCGCAAATAACTGTCGCCCTACAAGCGAGCAGCGGTCAATGTGGCGAGTACAGTATAACATTGCTAATGAACAAACAATATTTTTCGATTTACATCAGTGTTGTTTACAGCTTAGGTCCCACATCGCATATTTTGAATACTCCGCGTGAAAAGATTTACCCATTTACCCGTGAAAAGATTTAGGCATGGTGGCTGCTTAATTTTCGGGAAAATCAATACATCAAAATCGCAAAATTTTCAAATTGAGTACACATATACGTGTAAAGAAATGAACAAATTATAAAACATACAAACGTACTACCCTAAAAGCCCACAAACACCAAATACTCCATCTATAATTTGTCAATAGACCGCTACGTGGTATGCAAGGAAAATATGCTAAAAAGACTAATATTTTCCAAGAGAAACAAGAAAGTAAATTGTGGTTTCATTTCGTTTCATTCGTAAACGCCCATATATGTTTTATTATAATGACGTTGTAAAGCGGTATGACATGACAATAAACTTACATAGCAAGATCAATTCTATCCATTTTTATCAAGCACTGTATGGTTAGCGCCATGCTACAACATACTTAAAGTATATATAAACCAAACAAAATACTGTACGACGATGATCGCATTAAAAATTTATTCAGTTTAAAATCAAAACATTCACTCGAAATAGAATATCGCAGCAATAATTGAAATATTCAATTGATTAGATGTGTGCTCTGCTACGGTAATCGCATTAAATATCATTTTCTCGGCTGAAACCTCGGCAATGTCATTTTTAGAATTGAAACACAGTAAGGAATTTGAAGGTCGCATAATTAAACTGATCAGTATTGCGTAATCTTTATAAACATTTTTATATTTTTTATATATCAGGATTATAATTTGAAAAACGATTAGTCTACTACTTGATATGTGTTAAGTTCGTTAATTTCCGCTGTCAATCGCCGATATTGATTTATCTACTGAAATACTGAGTAAACTTTAATTCAGTTTTCCGCTGACATTTAGACAAATACCTTCAGCGGCATGCCGGCGTAGATTAGTGAAAACACTTAAATGATGAGTAAACTTTAATACAATTTTTTCGGTGACATTTTTTAAGAAAAAACCTTCAGCGGCAAGCCGGGCTAAAATAGCAAAAATACTGAAATAACGAGTAAACTGTATTTCAATTTTCGACTGATATCTAAAAAATACCTTGAGCGGCAGGCCACACTATAATAGTAAAAACAAATTTTATGATACGTAGTCTAAAAACACAGAGCCAAATACTCAGCTGTTGCGCAATCATAATGAACGTCAATAAGTTTTTAAATACGACATGAACTGGGTAGTCCCACAGTTCTAAACAAAAAGGAATTGAATGTTGGCGTGTTCGATTTCCCCAGTATATCTGCGGTAAAATTGTTTATAGCTTCCCCATATGGAGAGGCCAGCCTATCCATGTCCTGGAGTCCAGAGTTTAGACAATTTTACTAATTAATTGTGTTACATATAGTGTACAAAAACGGTAGTTTTTAAAAGGGCATCATCACAAGCAAAACAAAGTACAAATAACCGAAGCAATAAAACAAACAATATTTACCATTCGAGATTGTTTGCTTGATACAACACTCGAAGGGCCTGATCGTAATTCTAAAAATACAAAAGTGTATACATGAACTAAAGCAGTTTAATATTAAATGGCTCACGTGTCGAGAGACGCAAAATTTAAGAAACACGCGACAGAAAATTTCGATCCACATAAAATTTTTACAACTATGAGAAGACCAAGGCATAGAAAAATCTCTATATCTTGTCTGATTTACACTATAATAGTTACCGGTATACATATTCCTAATTCAAAGGCCGAAGCAATATTTACGTTTAAAACATGAGGACTACAGAAGCTAGAAGCAGCTCTTGTCCACTTCATGTAAAACAAAATGAAACATAGTCCGTAAGCGAAAATATCTACATTCAACTGATAAAATCCTAAGACTATACAACAGTCATACACATATACTTTGCTATATGATGTAGTCGTTTTTTTATTAACCCCAAACGTTTTTGCCTTTCTGCGGTACCAGTTAATGCATGTGTTGAAAATATTAAATAGCTCGGGCATAGTAAAATATTAAATATTAAAATAAATGCATGGTAAATATTAAATTGATGACGGCAAGAATTAAATGTATAAATATTCTATTAGAAAGTGTGTTAATAGAAAAGAATATATCTTTAAGAGACAGTACCAGCTACGCCCGTGACTTTTTGAAGGTAACAGCTATCAGCATTCCACAGCTGATGATATAAAGACAAAAGCAGCCGCCACCCCTAATCGCTATTCCTGCCATAATCTCATGGATTGGTGATTTTCTAGAGTGGAGTTGAAGCGAACTAACGAACTGAATCAACAAATCAACATAAATAATGACAAAAGTTTGCGTATTGTACGTACTAAAAGGAATTGAATCTATTGTAAACATCACAAACCAAAATTGAATTATCGTAAAGGTAACGGATAAATTGTTAATTTAACATATAATATAGGAACTTATAATATATCAACTATTATATTAACTGTGGTCGTGCGTTCGAGCCTTAATGTGCTCACAATCTTCCTTGGCAAGAAATTTCGGCCACGTTGTTATATGGTACACCCTTGTAAAATGGCTACGAGCTTGCTTGGAAAGCAAACGGGGTTTCCGTGTCGGAATAGGCATCCCTTCACGACTTGTATTTCGCCAATCCTGGCTGCGATTGCCACGACATGAAAGATCTAAGTATAAATTGGAGACCTTTAATACGTTTTAAACATTTAAAAAACCAAAGGCATGTTATTGCAAGGTACCCACCTACAAAATCGCTCGCTCTCGCTCTGATAGTGAACAGAGTTACTGTGTCCGTTCATGGCTTGTGCATCAGGAACTCTAGTTGCGATTGCGAAAATATGGTAGATCAGTAACGGCACATTACGTAAGACTTGGGTGATGATTATATACTCAAATATTGCTAGGCATAATAAACTTGTTATATGGAGCTGTTAACATCGACGTACGGTGCTCGCCCAAAATGAATGTCATTTTTAGGAGAAGTGACAGACTCTAACGAGATTTCGAAAGTATTGAAATTTATAATGATTTCTATTTTGGACCGAATTGGTTTCGATCAAGCAATGAACGAATCACGATCGAGTAACAAACATGTTTGGCAAACAGAGTTAAATTGAGTACTTCTTCAGCAGCATAAATAAATCCAGCAATTAGCAAGAATGTGTCGCTCAGATCGACGCCAACTGATATTTGTTTCTCAAGATCAGTTACAATTTCTTCGCTAAAAACATTAACTATAATAAAAACATAAACACAATTTTTATTATAAGAAATAAACCAATGCTGTCACAGCCAGATGTTATTTCTGCATAATGAACATAAAAAGGATGCTTTGGAAATGATAGACGACGAATACGTACATGGAAACAATCTGGCTTTTCCTAAATGAGTCGGGTCTGATATTTTTCGGTGCTCCTTTAAAAATTCTTTAAATTTTGATTTCACGGATTAGGGCAACTGGCAAAATTTTGGCTCTTTCACAAAATTTTTGGCTTTCCCCCGTTAAATACACACCAGTTGACCCAAAAATCCGACTAAAATTTTTTTTACAAAAATAAATTTCTGACGTTCAAATTTCATTTCAGTAAAAATTGATTGAAAGTTAATTTTAACCTTAACAGAGAATCTAAGCACAGTTATTAACGACTTTTTACGTTTTTGTTGAAAAATATTAAACTTTGAAAGTTCTCGGATTTCGACGCCGTCTTCGCCGCTAGTTCAACCCCCCTGGCAAAATTTTCAGCGAATAGAGAAGCCATGCAATAATTGCTGAAAATGAAGGGACGTCGTTTTTCTGTGAGATTATTATACATCTGAGACCTCTGAGAATGCCTATACAACAAAAAATTAAACGACGTTTTTATTTGTCGATCGATATAGCATCTCACTAGTTTCACTGATCTGACAGTAAGATAAAAATTCCATTGAAACTTGGCTACTCCATTCACTGAACATATCGCCAGGGGTGATGGATGAATCTATTCGGAACTCGGGAGCTCCGAATATTGCGAAGGGTGATGAACTAGGCCCCCGTGGAATGATCGTCATTGTGCATCATTGGTTTCAACTATCTGCCAGTAAGACAAAAATGTATATTTTTTGCAACCTGGCTACTCCATTCATCGAACATATCGCCAGGAGGGGGCTGAATCGGTTCGGAACTCAGGAGCCCCGGATTTTGCCAAGTGCCATGAACTGGGGCCTCCGTAGAATAATCGGCATTATATGTCACTGGTTTCAGCGATCCGCCAGTAAGACAAAAATGTATATATCCTTTGCAACCTGGCTACTCCATTCACTGAACATATCGCCAGAGGAGGCTGAATCGCCTCGGAACTCGGGATCGCCGGATTTTGCCAAGGGCCATGCACTGGGGTCTCAGTGGAATGATGTACATTGTATGTCACTGGTTTCAGTGATCTGCCAATAAGACAAAAACGTATATCCTTTGCAACCTGGCTACTCCATTCCCTGAACATATCGTCAGGGGAGTGGCTGAATCGGTTCGAAACTCGGTAGCTCTGACTTTTGCCAAGGGCCATGAAGTGGGGCCTCCGTGGAATGATCGGCATTGTATGTCACTGGTTTCAGCGATCTGCAACTAAGACAAAAATGAATATTACAATACGGCTACTTCATTCACTGAATATATCGCCAGGTAAATCGGTTCGGAACTCGGGACTCCTGGATTTCGCCAAGGGCCATGAAGCGGGGCTTCCGTGGATCGAGCTAGGAACGAAGCAGAGGCACTAAATCTAAAAAATTTCATAACTTAATATTTTTAGCGAAAAGCGCTAAACCGGTTAATAAATAGCACCAGAAATGGTGCATGAAAGTCTACATTAAGGTTAACTTGCAACTAATCAAATTTTTCACTTCACAAAGGGCTTTTTGTAAATAAATTTTGTCAAGTCCTCATGTGAATTTGTGGAAGACAAAATTTTGCCGGGGTGGCAGCCGAACGAGGGAGGCACCAGAAAATGCTACTTTGGAGAAGCCAGGCAACATGAATACCCCCATAAACTGTGCCACACCGAATGCATACGTCACGCTGTCAATATGGGCTAGACAATTTTGTTAGCTATGCTAAAACACGTCGTGAGTTGTTAGATACTGATCACTTAATACTATTGGCTGATACGATGAATCTCTGGCCTGTCCACAGTGGGGGGGTGGGGGACCCACTTTCCAAATCCCCCCATGTTCGTGAGATTTTCCCCCATGTCCGTCCCCCCCACTCGGCCGAAACCCCCCATGTTCAACTAATTACAAAAATTTTTTATGTCTGAAAAATTATGTTCTTTGTTTGCAAATTGTTTTTTAAACATTAATTACCACTATTTATAATGCTAAAATATTGTTTTTAGCTTGAAAGTACGTTCACAGTAGTAAAAATGCATGAAAATATGGAAATATTTTGTATTTTTAAGCAAAATTTATCCCCCCACTTTGAAATTTCTCCCGAGAATAAACATGGGGGCCCCCCGAAGTTTCCCCCCACTTTTCGGAGGGCTGTGGACAGGCCAGAATCTCATTTCCGAATTGACGGCAAGATTAACAACACAACTGTATTATTCTAGTTAAAACCAATATAGAATGATGGAACCCAGTCTTCGATCGCTCAAAGCTGCATCATCAAAGTAGACTAATCCTGCACATCCCGAAAACGTGTTCTTTTTTAATAAAAAGATAATTCGCTACGTTAACGGCTAAATTGTTAGCATATCCAAAAACGTTGCTACACCAGCTTTTTCCAGACCTCGAGCAATGGGGCATTTGTAATAGCTTAGTTTTAACGCAGGATAGATTGATTGAACATTATTCACACTAGAGTAAAATACCCATCAGTGGCTGGCCAAAGTTTTTTAGCAAAATGATAACCCACGGACTGCCGAACACTCCTTGTCGATAACGTTCCTTGGATTTATTCCTGCGCAGTTTTTTTGACGATAACACTGTACGCAACCAAAACAAATCTTCACCATCGAGTTATTAACAAGGAGCTTCCGTAATTTCGGGAACGATTGCAATTCGTTATTGAACGCATTGGTAGACGAGGAAAGTGCGCACATCTTGTAAAAAGCATTTGAACCGATTTCTTCATGATTACCACACGATAACACTAGTCTGTGGTTAATCATAGTCTGTATTACTTGTCAGCCGATAGTGTAGGATTTATGCACTAGCACTCTGCCATGACCGACACATCTATCCAAGAATTTTTCAAAAAACGAAACTAAATCCTAATATTATTGGTGAATTTTGCAAAAGTAATACCACTCGTCACCTTTTTGACATATTCAGAGAGTTTACGAGATGAAACTTTCAAACATAAACGTGCCTACGGCAATGTGATCAATCCCGAGTATTTTAAACTGATGCGAGCTTATGGACATAGATTGCCTAACGCAATATTAAGTTTGTTTGTAATATTGGTGTAATTCAGGTCCGAAGTTGAGTACCGCATTTGCAAAACAGACAGACGGTCGCACACCTGGTTATGTGACATCTTCGCATATAGTTTCTAGTATTACGTTGGCGCAGTGTTATTACAACATGTCCTAACGATAGTGCATCTGTTACGAAAACGGACTTTGACAAGTTTCTTACAAAACCAAAAAACCAACATTTGCAAGATCCATAACATAATGCCATGTAACATTATAATATATAACTATACAATAACATATAACCATATCTGCTATACGTCTAGTAGGTAACTCGCGGCGATAGGGAGCGGAGTGAAAATGCCTAGCTTACGCTAGCTCGTAATGCGCAGATACACTCACTAAAGTACATTGAGGACAACCTAATTGTCATAGTCAGCATATTTTAACAGGGATTTTGTGGCTGATGTTGCGCAGCATTTTCACATTTTTGAAACAGAGCGAGCGGAGCGACCGGAGTTTCCACTGAGGGCGCTAGGGGAAAATCGTGAAAATTTCTTTTTTGTCTGCTTCTGTAATTCATAAGTCGTTTTCGCATGGATGGATTTCGGTAGCTTTTCTTATTCCGTAGCAAAAGTGACGAGGATGTGCCATGTAGTTGACCGCGAATAGCTCCGATTCCATCTTCGAGGTCAAAAAGGCAAGAAACAGATTTTAAGCATTCTTTGCCAAATCTAACCATACCGCTACCGGTATTTCGCAGCCCATATCTCGTGACACAGGGTTCTTATCAAAAATGGAAGCAGAATCAGCTCATCGAGATCTACAACTTTGCCCTCCTCGGCTTTTTGTGGGACCACTCCCTGGGCCACTGTGGGGCCGAATATGGTTCCAGCGCGCCCTGTTACAGGTAATTAAACAAAATGATAACTTAAAACTGAAACCACACTTGCTCTGTTTCACCCCCGCTTGCGACTTAATAGCAACACTAGTAACTTGCAAAGCGAGGAGAAATGGGGCGAGTGTGGCTACTATGCCATTATTTACCATTTTGTCCTTCCAAATTCATGTGTTTAAGCCCGCTTTAATACCTGAAATTCAAGTCTCAAATTAAGTCAATTATGTTTCAATTGACTTTTAAGTCAATGAAAACTTCTGAAAAGGCATGAAATATTCGTAATGAACTCTGCTCTAGGTAATCAAACCATCGTATTCAGCCTACTGATAAACCTATACAGACAATTCTAGCCAACATGTACGCAATACTTAACCGAACTATTGACGTTGCTATATTTTGGAAATCCAGTTCATTGACCATAAAGCAATTCCAAACCCATGCAAAGGCATAAAGTATATGTGCTAATCTTTATATAACCAAATCATTCTATTCAACCTTCAAAAATACCTATATAGATAATTCTTGATGCCGTGCACATCAATACATAACAAAAATGAAAAGTCACTACATTTTGGAAATAGGGTTCGGCGGTCGGAAAACCCTTGAAACCTCATGAAAAGGTACAATATAGTCATCGTAATAAAAGTCATACCGTGACCCGTGCTTGATAATCTTACAAGACTCAATGTAATGTAAGAACAAGCAATGGCAAGGCGAAATTCGGAAAGGCGCTATTTCTGGCAAAGTGTCGACGAACAATATTCGTGCCCACAGCGGCCCAGGAAATGGTCCACAAAAAAGTCGTGATCAGCAAAGTTGTAGAGCTCGATTTGCTGATTCAGCAGCAGATTTCGAAGCTAAGTCTATGTCGCGAGATATATGCTGCGAAACACTGCTACTCGCATGGTCCTATTTGGCAAAGAGCCCATAAAACCTTTTCTGATACTTTGACCCGGAAGATGAGGTCGGAGCTGTTCCGGTTCACCTAAAGTCACAGCAGCATCACTTTTACTACAGAACAAAAAATTGTCGAAATCCGTCCATCCGAAAATGATTTATAAATGACAGTGACAGACAAAAAATTAAAATTTTTTACAATTTTTGCAACGCCGCCAGTGGAAACTCCGCTAGCTCTATTTCAATAACCCGATAATCCCACATTTCACCTTCAACAAGCAAAAAACTTGCTTTGTAAAAATTTTGAAATTTTCACTTTTTGGGGTATTTTTACACTTCGAGTCATAGGTCGAAATCGGTCGCTCTGACAAAAACGAATAACAGCAAAGGTGTAGGTATCGATGATAGGTATCTCCGTTTTTCGTTGTGAAGCCCCTAACTCAATATTTAGGTCGCGATAGATACATACACGAATGGACAAATTTCAAAAAATGTGACCTTTGACCCCCTTGGGGCCCATTTTGTCCCGGAAGACGTGGTCGGCGGGTTTAGCGTCTAATTAAAGGCAAAATAGACTGAATTTGTGATCAAATAAAAAAATTGTGAAGATCAATCCATCCGGTGATGAATTATGATCTCCATAGACCAGGGAATAACCGAAACCGGAACCGTCCATTTAAACCGGATCCGGAACCTGGTCTTCGAAATTTATATATAGTAAAAGAGATGATGGAAGAAATGAAGGTATAGTGGATTTAAAATGCATTAAAAATAACGTTTACATTGAACTTAATGTATTGCGATGGTATTATTGCCGTTCTGAAACTTTAAAGAGATTGAGGAAGCTAATAATGTTTATTTATCGATCAAATATGTCGGTTTTTAGACATTCAGAGCAAAAAATGTCTTCCACTATACACCATTACGTATACTGCGTCAAATCGAATGTGCTTACAAAGCTTGGAGCGTAGAATAAACACTTTCGCTCTGTTTCCAGTCGCTTCCCTTCACTACACATATATTTATTGCATGTTCTTCTGTAGGAAACTTAAAATTATTGGTTTATATGATTCTAAGAGAAAATAATAGATAGAAGGTAATTTTCTGATCAGTGGTCAGAGACACTGTTTAGTCTAGCGTTGGACAAACAGTGCCCGTCAGTTAGATCATAATGATGATAACTTTCTAATCAGAATGCTATAAATGAGACACACTGTGATGCTGCTCGCACAGTTTCAATAAATACAGTCCATTGCCAAAATAGCAGTTTCTAGCTGCGTTGCAGATAACGTTAGTTTACTTCAATTTAGACTGATTTACCAAGTTTACAAGCGCACAGGCGGGTGCTTGACACAATTTATGTCAGCCAAGCATACCCTAAGTACCTCTGCGTAAGTTATACTCTGTTACCGAGTTGGGCCGGTTTAATTCAAACGTATCCCACAGACTTCCGGATGTGTAAAATAGTTGCTACAAGCATCGACCTGGCTTTGATTTAACAAACTCCTGCAGGTTATTATGAAAAATTCCTGCTCAAATTATGTGCCCTACTTACGTTTCACACGGCAAATTGGTTAGTTAATCTTTTCTTTTGCTTGGTTGTATTGGGGTTTGATCATTGTATAATATATATTACATATGTTTGGATTACAGGATGAAGCAAAAAACGTGGAAAATTTCAAACAAAATTTTTAAACCAGAATTCCGGTTCCGGTATGGTTTATGCCTTTTGCCGGAACCGTATCCGGAACCGGAATTGCGGTTACTCCCTGCCACAGACGGACAAATTTACAATTTTTGACACCAGCAAAGCTATTGGTGGAAACTCCGATCACTCAGTTTCGACAAGTTTCGCATATCTGTATAAACATTTTTATAGTAAAGGTATAACCGCATATATGTATGCCTCTCCACAAAGGAGATACGGTTTCGGCGGATTCCACGCGGTAGTGAACAGCACTATTTTTTGGCTTCCCACAGGTCAAACCTTAACTGCTTATATTTCGACTGTTCATGATAAAATCATAAGTAGTATGACGTGCCGCCAGCAGAAATTCGCATTTGCTTTAGGTCTATAATGAATGTTCAGCTAAAAACAACGATATACCAGTTGTAATAGTATAAAAAACACCAAAAATGCAATTACAAAACCCCAGTACGCCTGGAAGAAACGGCTTCCCCCCGCTAACCTGGGGGAAATTCCGCCGGGAATTTCCGGTTCCCTAGATTGTAAGGGGCAGCTTAAGGCCCAATGTAAAATTTTGGTTTTGTGGAGAGGATAGGTATATTATATTATCATAGAACAAGAAACCTCAAAATTATTTAATTTTTTTAGGCTTTTTCTTAATGATCAAAATGAGAAATGTCGGCGGAAAATTTTGTTGCACGTTTTTAAAGTTACACATGACTAAGCCATATGCGCAAATGCGAAGTCTTTTATGCAAAAAACTCCAGCATCTCAAATCCATAACATTTATTTCTTACTCATTTTACTTTACAAAATAGATTGATTTGACCAGGTTACGATTCCAGTTCTGGTAACTTACCGATAATAGACCCTGTCCGAAATGACTGCTTTTCGCTTGAGACTTGTTCGGTGTTAGTTCGAATGTGTTTGTCATCAAATCGCATGCGTAAATAACAAAATTCAACAAAATAATAATTGCTCGAAATGTGTTCGACGTTCACTCGAAACCTGTTCGTACGAAACCCGGCAGCCACTGCTGGTAAGTACTGTATAACAGATATATAAATAATGTAGCATAAACCACAACATTTGGAGTAACATGTGGTTAAGCATCAAACCTACAGAACCTAAAAAAGCAAAATAACTATTAAATAAATATTGACGAGGAAAAAAATTTGAAGAGAACGCACCGTTTATCTGGATTACATAGGTAATCGGCGTAAAGACGTATAGCCTGGAGTTCTGGCCCGGAAGCAACGGTAATTTCGTCCAGTGGAATTGTAAACTTACGCTGGGCGATGTATGCACGATAGAGAAATGCATCTCGCTGAAGTTTCGTTTCTTCTTTAGATGACTAAAATATACATAACACAATCGCGTACAATACGTAATTATGGCAAGTAGTTAGATATATTCAACAACCAAGAAATGCAGGAAAGAATAATAATGGTGAACAAGTATACACTGTATATAATATGGTATACACTGTCTATAATATGGTATACACTCTTTTGTCTGCTGAAAATTCATTCACACTGTCCCCAAAGAAGAATAACAAGAAACAAAACAATGACGAACGATCATGTTGCTCATATGATAAGATGGGTCAGTATGATAGATGTATGAATCTAGCCCCGTTGGTACGTCACTAGTTTTTCGTTGCACGCCTATGTATATACCCGAAATGCAAGTATATTATAAGAAACAAGTAAGCTAGCTATTATTCACCTATCAGGATGTCTTCCCGCTTGTGATATATATGCTCTAATTATAATGCAAAAAAACAAAAAAGTCGTGGATATTTAAAAAAAAGCCGTCGAAGCCCATTACATATAAGTATTTTTCGTCATGTACTTTGCTTGAAAGTTTCAGTAACGTACTTTATAAACCAATGCCGATTTAAAACCTGACTAGGTATGTGAATTCCTCGATGTTTTAGTTATGACTTCCAAATAGATCCCTCTCATCAAGAGCTATACATTCACTGGACATCCTAATATTCCAGGCAAAAAACGTTTATATATAACAAGTGTAGTTATTCGCCAAAGTGAAGAAAATATTCCGACAGAGTTAGTTTTAAAATTTTTACTAAGTCATTTTTGCTGTATAGTGAAAATCAAAGATATAAACTATGTGTTTAATGAGTTTGAAATACTACTTTTTGAAGGCAAAAACAAATTTTTAACATTTTTTATTGGTGTACCAGGATAGAATAGGTCTGTTGGTTTTCCTGGTTACTGAATTCATTGGATGCAATTCTGTACATTGTTCATGCTATGAATAAGTATATACTCCTGAAATGGAAAATGGACAACAAAGCCTGTAAAGTATGCTTTCCGGTTCCTTTCCTCTGGCAAAACGTGGTAAACTCGGAAAAAGAATAGTATGGCTTAGAAATGTGTTAAAAACAATCACCAAGTTATTGTAACATTCATTTCTGCACTTATATATAAATGTTCGCAAAATCCTCATTTTATTCGAAATTTACTTACCAAAACAATCTGTTACATTTTTAAGCAAGGAAACCTTGAAAGCTAAAACTTCCAAACTTGTGGTAACCCACTGGCCTGACTTAAAGTCCCCACTTTCCAAATACCCCATGTTCGTGAGATTTTCCACCATGTCCGTCCCCCCACACTCGGCCGAAACCCCCATGTTCAAGTTTTTAAACATTAATTACCACTATTTATAATGCTAAAATATCGTTTTTAGTTTGAAAAAACATTCACGGTAGTAAAAATGCGTGAAAATATGGAAATATGTATTTAGAATTTTTAAGCAAAACTGATTCCCCACTTTTAATTTTCACCCAAGAACGAACGCGGGGCCCCCAAAGTGTCCTCCCGCTTTTCGGTGGGCTGTGGACAGGCCAGTCCCAATCATCATACTTTAAGTAAAATTAGGTAAAGTTGTGAATATGACTCAATATTTATATCCATTGTATCCAAATGGTGCTATAATAGTTTGTAGAACCTAAAACGAGCTACATACTTTCTGGCCAATTTGGTGTAAAACCACATAAATAAATTCTGTCCACGCTATAACGGAATAAATCATATCTAACCTTTAATCTTTGCGCTTCGTTGATGCATTGTTGAAAATTTCCCAAATAAAAGTTGTTTCGAATTTCAAATAATTCATCGATGGAAGGATCGGAAGGCATAATAAGAAGTTCTAATGTTTGCAGCGACAGTGAAAAACTAAAACTGATTCTTGAACAATGAAAACTATATTACAATCGCTTTGCGTTAATAATTATCATGGTCAATTTCTTATAGCTCAACAACAACGGTGTTTTAACGGCATTTAGATAGCACTTCATACAACCGCTTACAATGACAAAATAATTCTTAAGAAATAAAAAACTAGTACCTCCCATAGTAATAGAAACAGAGAAAGTAGTCGTACTTAGTTTAAAGTAGTTTACGCATAGATACACATTTACAGAAAGTCAACGCACTAGCGCACTGGAAACACAAGTTGGCACGCTGATGTAGATCGAAAAATGAAATTTTTCATTATACTAAGCTTGTCAAAACGCTAAGACAGGAATAAAACAAGAATAATGCAACAGATATCTAAAAAATTAAACCATGAAGCCCTAAAAATTTCTAACCCTGAAACCTTTTATTGTTTCCTTTCAACGCAAAAAGACAAAATTTTCAAGACCCACAAAATTCCCATGCCAATAAAATTTTATTATAGCTGCCACATTTCCATAACATTTTTCCATTTCCACCGTTTTGTTAAGGTCAATTTTCACGATAGTTGTAATTCGCCAAATTCGCGCCTATGGATCCAAGTATAAGAACATGATCACACTAGTTATGGAAACTATTCCCAAATACCGTTGAGACTTTAGTATACAAATTCAAAAAATACAAATTTCTGCATTAAATTATCAGGTTTATAGAAAACAAGGATAATATGTTACACTATTTTGTAGTAAATATATAGTCCCATTGACCCATTGATATTTCTATTTTTGGCTATAACCAAGCTAAAGCTATATACAACGCCGACAGTCCAATTCAATTTTTATTCGCTTCTGAATCATATCTTGCGGCGGTTAATATATTGGCAATTCTATTACATAGCTAGGCTTCATCAGTTCAAGCTAAGCGCGAATTTCGTTGTTTCTGAAGGCTGTTCCAATCTCAAAGCGACAAATGTCTTGACAAAAATTAGATGTATTGTTGCACGGCTCACGTTGTTTAGCTAAGAGTTTCCAATATGCCGGAGATGATTCTGATATGGCCAGCTAGGAGATGCCCGGTGATGGTTCATCTCCCCAAGCTTTTGATGAACTATCGATTCCCAGCGCTTTATGTGGCTTTAATGTCCAGTTCCACGGTCGTATTACCACTATATAATTGTGCTATTATCACCACTGCAAAAGTATTCAGCTTATCTCCACCAATTATCAAGCGACAAACAATTTCCGCATCACCAGAGCACGCAGCGATTGCTTTACTGATTCCAACTCCAACTCGGCAACTTACAGCGTACCGAGTGTTCCGCGTCTCGAACATCAAATCCAGTGTCATGCACATGCTCTAGTGCTAACAGAACCAGCGAAAAATAATGCTCATATACCTGGTACAGTGCTATGCTAGTTGTCTCATCCCTTATATCTACCAAACTCGCGGCTCGATTCTGCCAAACTACTCTATACATTACGTTTCAACGGCTCTTCAGTCGTATCACATCGTCTGACAGCGTTTAGGATTTTGTCCCGCATTATTTTAAGTAGCCAAATATATCCCACTTAGATTCACTCGTTTTTGCCTGTTTAGAGCGTCGAGGGATCGGTAAGTATGCAGAACTCCTTCAGATACTCACTGTTGCCTCCACCGTCGAAGCCTCGATACTGTTGATGTTTCTTTGAGCCTAAATTTTGTGATGAGGGTAACTTTGTTGAATTCCGTTCGCTCTCGTTTGATTTATACCCGCTTGACTCGGTCCATTCGATTAGATCTCTCTATATCTTGGTCGAATGTCGTTCTTTAATCCCGTGATCAGCGCCGATTTGAGAACGTCTTCAACGATTGACTTTGTATGCTTTTCGCGGTTCGGTGTCGTCTACGTACTTGAAGCCGTCTACGAGATCGACTGTTTCCGTTTGTCATAGACTTTATTTGTTCATGTGATTTGTCAGCGTTTTGGCATATCGGATCTTGTTTGAGTTTCTTCACAAATTTGCCGTAGTTGCTTAGATCTTCATCGTGCTCGAACGCTAGCACCTTCAAGTATTCTTCCCCTTCCACGCTTTTTTGCTTTCAGGCCCGGGGTTCTCTTCACGTCGTCGATCCCGTCTTTAGCCAATGCTTTCTCGCGTTCTATGCCAAATTTCTCGAACTACTCTCGGTTTTGTAAGCTTTCAGGTTGCGTACTTCGTTCTCGATCTTGACCTATTCTTCATTTGTCGTATTCTTCTCCCGTTTCTTTAGTCGACACCTTGATTAAGGCTTCTTCAGTTGTTTGTTCTTGCCCAAATTGTATTTTGTTGCTTTTGTTGGTGGCGTTATCACCACTTGCACTTGTTCTGAGTCTTTGTCTTTACTCGCCCTACGTTTCCTAGGCTGAAAGGCCGTAGTATTCTTTGCCTTGAATTCGATTCTTGGCTGTTGAGTTTGTTGTAATGACTCGGTTTCGAAGTTGATTTGTGCTTTGTTCTTCATTTGCGTTGTCCCATTTGTTCTTTTGGCGTCTCGACCTCTTTATTCTTTTTTCCTCTGTTCTTTATATTGATGATTGATTTCGAATTCTTGATTCTTCTGCTTCTGTCTTTTCCAAATTTCTTCTCGGTTGTGCGAGTGGGATTTGTGAATCGTTGTGATCCAGGTTTGCCATATATATGGTTCGAATTCTGCTGTCAACACTCATATTCCATTATGAACTCACTGGTTATCTTGTTGTCCGACTCCTTTGTTATTGGCACATCTTGTCTAATTTATTTTTAGTTTTCTTTTCTGTTCAGTCTGATTTGTCGTCCCGATTTTGGTGCGCTTAGTTCATGTTTAATTTTTGTTTTTAATAATTACACGCAAAGAATTCGTCATTAGTTGTAGGGATTAGGGATTTTCTCAATGGAGTTTGTGATTTTCTGGTCGTAGCTTATGTCTGCGTTTCAACAACTTGTTGCTTCGGTGAGAATTGGAGAAGACTCTCGCAATGTAAAATAAGATAATACGACTAAAGAAAATTTTCACATTAACTGATCTGAAAATAAGTGAAATATAACATGAATATATATAATAGGCATACCCATTATTGTTATACCAGAGCTTACGTGTTCTAACGTTAACGAGAAGAAGAGATATCGTAATAAGAATTGATAAATCGCATGATTAGGGACGTTTTAGTCTTAGAAAGACCGTCTAAATTGTAAAATATTAAATTAAAATTCACTTCAGAGAACATCACTAGACCCAGAGCTCTCATTAGCTGAAAATTTTCCAGGGGACTACCGCCCGGTCGACCGGGCCCAATTTTCTAGGGGACATTTTCAAGAGAAAATGTTAAAAATCGTGTCAGAACATCAAAATGGTTTGATGGAGAGAAAAAGAATTCGGACAAAATTTGAGAAATTTTTGGCTTCAGAACGAAATTTTAATACAAATTTTGATCAAATTTAACGTACTTTGAACTGATTGAAAAAAAAAAAAATGAGAGCGGGACTCGGGGCAAAATTTTCCAGGGGCATGCGGGGACTGTTCTGAAAGGAGGAAAAATCACCAACAATCGGAGACCCCCCTTCACAAGAATCGCCAATAAGAACCGAAACAGAAGATAAAAAAACAAAGAAACGAGCAAGAGAATTGAGACAAAAAGAATCCCCTCAATAGACAAGAGAAGATAGAGAGTCGAAAAAAATAAAGAGCATTCAAGAGACAACAAAGAATATTACAGAGAATTGAAAAAGTTAAGAAAAATAAAAGTCGAGCAAAAAACAGTTCAGTTCATATGAATATCAGTGTCAAGAATAATATATATGCATGGTCACATTCATCCTCAACGAGAAGAATTTGAAAACAGAAGAGAAGAATAAATTGAAATCAATCATAATATAAAGAACAGAGGAAAGATAAGAGGCGATCGCAAAAGCGAATCAAATAGAAAAGAAAAAATTCGAATCGAGCATTAACAAAGCACACAACAAATTAAAAGATTCCTTTCACTACAACGACCCGAGAAACAAATCAGAAGTAAGTGGTGATACACAAAAAAAGAAATTGTGGTAAAAACATATAGAAGCCTTAATCAAGTCCTAAAAAAACGCGGCACAACGAATACGACAAATGAAGCAGTAGGTCAAGATGAGAACGAAGTACGCAACCTGAAAGCTTACAAAACCGAGAGTAGTTTCGAGAAATTTGGCATAGAACGCGAGAAAGCATTGGCTCAAGACGGGATCCGACGTGCAAGAGAAACCCCGGGACCTGAAAGCAAAAAAGCGTGGAATGGCGGAAGAATACTTGAAGGTGCCAGCGTTCGAGCACGATGAGATTTAAGCAACTACGGCAAATTTGTGAAGAAACTCAAACAAGATCCGATATGCCAAAACGCTGACAAATCACATGAACAAATTGCAAAGTCTATACAACGGAACAGTCGATCTCGTAGACGGCTTATGAGTGTACGTAGTAACACCGAACCGCGAAAGCATACCCAGTCATCGTCGAGACGTTCTCAAATCGGCGCTGATCACGGGATTAAAGAACGACATTCGACCAAGATATAGAGAGATCTAATCGAATGGACCGAGTCAAGCGGGTATAAATCAAACGAGAGCGACGGAATTCAAAAAGTTACCCTCATCACAAAATTTAGGCTCAAAGAAACATCAACAGTATCGAGGCTTCGACGGTGGAGGCACAGTGAGTATCTGAAGGACTTCTCCATATTACCGATCCCTCTACGCTTCAAACAGGCAAAAACGAGTGAATCTAAAGTGGGATATATTTGGCTACTTAAAATAATGCGGGACAAAATCCTAAACGCTGTCAGACGATGTGATACGACTGAAGAGCCGTTGAAACGTAATGTATAGAGTAGTTTGGCAGAATCGAGCTGCGAGTTTGGTAGATATAAGGGATGAGACAACTAGCATAGCACTGTACCAGGTATATGAGCATTATTTTTCGCTGGTTCTGTTAGCACTAGAGCATGTGCATGACACTGGATTTCATGTTCAGACGCGGAACATCTCGGTACGCTGTAAGTTGCCGAGTTGGAGTTGGAATCAGTAAAGCAATCGCTGCGTGCTCTGGTGATGCGGAAATTGTTTGTTGCTTGATAATTGGTGGAGATAAGTGAATACTTTTGCAGTGGTGATAATAGCACAATTATATAGTGGTAATACGACCGTGGAACTGGACATTAAAGCCACATAAAGCGCTGGGAATTGATAGTTCTTCATCAAAAGCTTGGGGAGATGAACCATCACCGGGCATCTCCTAGCTGGCCATATCAGAATCATCTCCGGCATATTGGAAACTCTTAGCTAAACAACGTGAGCCGTGCAACAATACATCTAATTTTTGTCAAGACATTTGTCGCTTTGAGATTGGAACAGCCTTCAGAAACAACGAAATTCGCGCTTAGCTTGAACTGATGAAGCCTAGCTGATGTAATAGAATTTCCAATATATTACCTTGCCGCAGATATGATTCAGAAGCGAATAAAAATTGATATTGGTACTGTCGGCGTTGTATATAGCTTTAGCTTGGTTATAGCCAAAAATAGAAATATCAATGGGTCAATGGGACTATATATTTACTACAAAATAGTGTAACATATTATCCTTGTTTTCTATAAACCTGATAATTTAATGCAGAAATTTGTATTTTTTTAATTTTCTGTCGTTGTGAATAGTTCTTGTGCGCTTAGTTCATGTTTAATTTTTGTTTTTAATAATTACACGCAAAGAATTGCGTCATTAGTTGTAGGATTAGGGATTTTTTTCTCAATGGAGTTTGTGATTTTCTGGTCGTAGTCTTATGTCTGCGTTTCAAACAACTTGTTGCTTCGGTGATAATCGGAGAAGGACTCTGCGGACGTAACACTAAGATCACATAGCGACTAAAGAAAATTTTCACATTAACTGATGCTGAAAATACAGTGAAATACTAACATGACATATATATAATAGGCATAACCCATTATTGTTATACCAGAGCTTACGTGTTCTAACGTTAACGTAGCAAGAAGTAGTATATCGAATAAATAATTTATAAATCGCATGATTAGGAATGTTTTACGCAAGACCCGTCTAAATTGTAAAATATTAAAATCAAAATGTCACTTCAGAGACACTCACTCACCGCAGTAGGCTCTCCATTAGCTGAAAATTTTGCCAGGGGGTATGAACCGGGGCCCCTGGTTCGAACCGGGGCGCCCAATTTTGCTAGGGGACATTTTCCAAAGAGAAAAACTGTTAAAAATCGTGTCAGAAACACTGCCAAAATGGTTTTGATGAGAAAAAGCAATTCGGACAAAATTTGAGAAATTTTTGGCTTCAGAACGAAATTTTAATACAAATTTTGATCAAATTTAACGTACTTCTACGATCCAACAAAAAAAATGCGGAGAGGCGGTGAACCTCGGGAGCCCAAAATTTCGCCAGGGGGCATGAACCGGCACCTGTCCTAACAGGAAGATCGAAAAATGCCAGACTCCCACCACCCCAATTTGGAGAGCCCCGCCGCTGTGCACAAAGAATCGGCGACAAAATGAAAGACGTTTTTTTCGAAACGAAGAAAGTACTACCAAACACAAAGACGCAGAAAACGGTAGCAAAGTCGAGCGCAATGGAAGAATTCGAGACAATAAAAGAATTCGGCCCGTGCACACCTGAGAACAGCCAGAAGAAATAGAAGAAGCTCGCAAAAAACGTATAAAGAGACATTCCAAGAAGAAACAAGCGCACAAGAACTATTCACAACGACAGAAAGAATTCAAAAATACAAATTTCTGCATTAAATTATCAGGTTTATAGAAAACAAAGATAATATGTTACACTATTTTGTAGTAAATATATAGTCCCATTGACCCATTGATATTTCTATTTTTGGCTAGAACCAAGCTAAAGCTATATACAACGCCGACAGTCCAATTTGCAATTTTTATTGTTTGCTTCTGAATCATATCTTGCGGCGGTTAATATATTGGCAATTCTATTACATAGCTAGGCTTCATCAGTTCAAGCTAAGCGTGATTTCGTTGTTTCTGAAGGCTGTTCCAATCTCAAAGCGACAAATGTCTTGACAAAAATTAGATGTATTGTTGCACGGTCGACGTTGTTTAGCTAAGAGTTTCCAATATGCCGGAGATGATTCTGATATGGCCAGCTAGGAGATGCCCGGTGATGGTTCTATTTTCCCCAAGCTTTTATGGAACCAATCGATTCCCAGCGCTTTATGTGGCTTTAATGTCCAGTTCCACGGTCGTATTACCACTATATAATTGTGCTATTATCACCACTGCAAAGTATTCAGCTTATCTCCACCAATTATCAAGCGACAAACAATTTCCGCATCACCAGAGCACGCAGCGATTGCTTTACTGATTCCAACTCCAACTCGGCAACTTACACGTACCAGTGTTCCGCGTCTCGAACATCAAATCCAGTGTCATGCACATGCTCTAGTGCTAACAGAACCAGCGAAAAATAATGCTCATATACCTGGTACAGTGCTATGCTAGTTGTCTATCCCTTAATCTACCAACTCCGGCTCGATTCTGCCAACTACTCTATACATACGTTTAACGGTCTTCAGTCGTATCACATCGTCTGACAGCGTTTAGGATTTTGTCCCGCATTATTTTAAGTAGCCAAATATATCCCACTTAGATTCACTCGTTTTTGCCTGTTTAGAGCGTCGAGGGATCGGTAAGTATGCAGAACTCCTTCAGATACTCACTGTTGCCTCCACCGTCGAAGCCTCGATACTGTTGATGTTTCTTTGAGCCTAAATTTTGTGATGAGGGTAACTTTGTTGAATTCCGTTCGCTCTCGTTTGATTTATACCCGCTTGACTCGGTCCATTCGATTAGATCTCTCTATATCTTGGTCGAATGTCGTTCTTTAATCCCGTGATCAGCGCCGATTTGAGAACGTCTTCGACGATTGACTCGGGTATGCTTTTCGCGGTTCGGTGTCGTACTACGTACACTCGTAAGCCGTCTACGAGATCGACTGTTTCCGTTTGTCATAGACTTTGCAATTTGTTCATGTGATTTGTCAGCGTTTTGGCATATCGGATCTTGTTTGAGTTTCTTCACAAATTTGCCGTAGTTGCTTAGATCTTCATCGTGCTCGAACGCTAGCACCTTCAAGTATTCTTCCGCCATTCCACGCTTTTTTGCTTTCAGGTCCCGGGGTTTCTCTTGCACGTCGTCGATCCCGTCTTGAGCCAATGCTTTCTCGCGTTCTATGCCAAATTTCTCGAAACTACTCTCGGTTTTGTAAGCTTTCAGGTTGCGTACTTCGTTCTCCATCTTGACCTATTGCTTCATTTGTCGTATTCGTTGACTGCCGCGTTTCTTTAGTCGACACCTTGATTAAGGCTTCTATCAGTTGTTTGTTCTTGGCCACTAAATTGCTATTTTGTTGGCTTTTGTTGGTGGTCGTTATCACCACTTGCACTTGTTCTGAGTCTTTGTCTTTACTCGGCGCCGCCTACGCTTTGCCTAGGCTGAAAGGTCCGTAGTATTCTTTGCCTTGAATTACGATTCTTGGCTGTTGACTTTGTTGGTAATGACTCGGTATTCGAAGTTGATTTGTGCTTTGTTCTTCATTTGCGTTGTCCCATTCGTTCTTTTGGGCGTCATCGACCTCTTGATTCTTTTTTCCTCTGTTCTTTATATTGATGATTGATTTCGAATTTATTCTTCTGCTTCTGTCTTTTCCAAATTTCTTCTCGGTTGTGCGAGTGGGATTTGTGAATCGTTGTGATCCCAGGTTTGCCATATATAATGGTTCGAATTCTGCTGTCAACACTGCATATTCCATTATGAACTGCAACTGGTTATCTTGTTGTCGCTGCGATCTTTGTATTGTTTCTTGAACTTATTTTCCAATTCTTCTGTCGTTGTGAATAGTTCTTGTGCGCTTGTTTCTTCTTGGAATGTCTCTTTATACGTTTTTTGCGAGCTTCTTCTATCTTCTTCTGGCTGTTCTCAGGTGTGCACGGGCCGAATTCTTTTATTGTGTCTTCGAATTCTTCCATTGCGCTCGACTTTGCTACCGTTTTCTGCGTCTTTGTGTTTGGTAGTACTTCTTCGTTTCGGACGTTCTTTCATTTTGTCGCCGATTCTTTGTGCACAGCGGCGGGGCTCTCCAAATTGGGGTGGTGGGAGTCTGGCATTTTTCGGATCTTCCTGGTTCAGAACAGGTGCCCCCGGTTCATGCCCCCTGGCAAAATTTTGGGCTCCCGAGGTTCACCGCCTCTCCGCATTTTTTTTTGTTTTCAATCAGTCCAAAGTACGTTAAATTTGATCAAAATTTGTATTAAAATTTCGTTCTGAAGCCAAAAATTTCTCAAATTTTGTCCGAATTGCTTTTTCTCTCCATCAAAACCATTTTGGCAGTGTTTCTGACACGATTTTTAACAGTTTTTCTCTTGGAAAATGTCCCCTAGCAAAATTGGGCGCCCCCCGGTTCGGAACCAGGGGCCCCGGTTCATACCCCCTGGCAAAATTTTCAGCTAATGGAGAGCCTACTGCGGTGCTAGGTGATGTTCTCTGAAGTGACATTTTGATTTTAATATTTTACAATTTAGACGGGTCTTGCGTAAAACGTCCCTAATCATGCGATTTATCAATTCTTATTACGATATACTACTTCTTGCTACGTTAACGTTAGAACACGTAAGCTCTGGTATAACAATAATGGGTTATGCCTATTATATATATGTCATGTTAGTATTTCACTGTATTTTCAGCATCAGTTAATGTGAAAATTTTCTTTAGTCGCTATGTGATCTTAGTTTTACGTCCGCAGAGTCTTTCTCCAATTATCACCGAAGCAACAAGTTGTTTGAAACGCAGACATAAGCTACGACCAGAAAATCACAAACTCCATTGAGAAAATCCCTAATCCCTACAACTAATGACGCAATTCTTTGCGTGTAATTATTAAAAACAAAAATTAAACATGAACTAAGCGCACCAAAATCGGCGACGACAAATCAGACTGAACAGAAAAGAAAACTAAAAATAAATTAGACAAGATGTGCCAATAACAAAGGAGTCGCGTGAATCACGTGACTGATGATGCTTTAGAAAGGTTCTAGAAATTTCCCTACCAATGGGAGTTCCCCAAAAACCCCTTTTTGCGAAAATCCGCCTAGCTAAGTGATCTCAGAAGCCAAACAACCAAAAAATTATTAACTAAAAATTTGGTGGTTTTGGACTTATAAACCCCGACTACCTTAGGGGACCCCTATATTTATGGTATATTTTGTGATTTTGCTGGGGTAGGGGCTGGACTGGGATTTTTATGACAGCTATCAGATATTAAAAATGGGAAGGGATTCGTCACCAAAGATTTACAATTCTAGGTGTGGCCAGTAATATGTCGGTGGAGAGCTATGTGGTCCGCGTTTTCTTGACGTAACCATATTCTTTTGGGGCGATGCAATACGACGAAAAACTGCGCATGACTAATTTTACTCACTCGCGATTACACTAGTTAAACAGCCGGCAAATAAAGCGTTTATTCCAAGTATATAAGACACAAACCAAGTTATCTCACTCCTTTGAGTATCACCAGTTAACTCAGACCTCGTGCTTTCACCAGTAACCTTGGTGAATTTGTGGCGATTTGGGTCGGTTTGGAACCGGGAATGCCCCTGGCAGTCTACCGGATCCCCGACAATGTAGAATTAAATATTTGTTATATTTTATTGTTTCCAAAGCGGTAGGGATGGGTATTTTTCATTATGACGGCTATAGGAATTAAATGGGGGAGGGGTTCGTCATCAGAAGATGTGTGGTCCGAGGTGTGGCCAGTAGAATGCCGGTGGGACGATCTAGCGGCACGTGTATTTACTTCTCGTGATCGATATTATGACTTATATTTTGCGTTGCGGCGCGAATTGCTCTAGTCATTGTGGCTCTAGATAATTCGGCAACAGACAAATATAAAGAATGTTTATTACAAAGCAAAATAAAATATTTGACGCAGTTGTTGAGCACCCGTAGGTTGAGCTCGCGGCGCTATTCTTAAGTACTCGTACTTTAGATCACGTTAGGTTCCACCGGTAATTCTTGTACAGTCTGACTTCTCCAGTTTCATTTCGACTCGGCCACTTACGCCACTCGGCTATCCTTATTCCTATTACTTTTCTATTTAGGTTATGTAGGTTATGTTACAACTACCTACTATTTGACCCTAGGTTCTTAGACCTACGTTATCACAAATAATGTTTAAGAATTATAATTTGAGGGATAGTAATTTGGGTTAGGTTATCTATTATTCTAATACAGGCCTTGTGGGTTGACACAACATGCCTCCGGCTGGCTGACGCACCGTGCGCGTATTTGATTACCTAACCTACGTCTTAGATTTACACTAGTAATCGCCAGTTATGTTAAACAAGCCGACCCCGACTGGCTGACCAAGAATAGTAAGTGGTAGCTAATGGCGATTAGATGTAGTAGTCGAATTCTCGCCCCTTACTCGCCCGGTCTACTCAAGAATAGCACTAATTGCTCCGCCGATCCCCGCTGGCTACCTGACTTCACAAGTAATACTACTATATTCGGAACCCACCTACACTGTCGCCCTGGTTCTGCTCACTCGACACGAGGGCCGAAATTTATATTACTAACTCAAATTTATACTATTCTATCGCTCCTAGTACCCTTATAGTCACATAATTTCATTAGATTTTGATTGGGAATATTAGTATTATTAAAATAATTATTGTTTAGTTAAATACCTAAGCGTGGAGTTGAAATACCAATACCACTGTTCTCATAAACCGATAACACAGATCACAAATTTTACTCGAATCCAACACGCAATTCTTTTGCGTTAAACCGTCTCAAAATCAAAATCACTGTCTAAATTCAATAAATCAAAACTAAAAGCTGAACAACTCGTTTGTACTCGTTCGCAGAATCAAACACAATACTGGATAATAAAAAAATAGAAACCGCCGCTCTGACACCCAGATGATGCCTAGTTACTAGCTAGGTAACCGATTTCCAATAAAAACATGATTAATTCAATAATGTATATAAAACGTAATAATATCGGTGCTCTCTATTTCCGCCGATCCAAAATGAAAACTTAATTAACTGGCAACAACAATGTTAAATTCAAGTGTTATTTTATGCCGTTTTCCCAGGGGTAGGAGTTGGTGGATAGTTTTTCTTATGACGACTATCGGCATTTAAATGAGGAAGAGATTCGTCAACGAAGATTGCGTGGTCCGAGGCGCGGCCATAAGAATGCCGGTGGGACGATCTAGTGGCGCGGGTCTTTTCTCTTAGTGATTAGTTTTCGTGCCCTGTATTTTGCGAAGCAGCGCGATCCTTGTTTGGCTCTACTTGCTCTAGTTCCAGGCAACTGAGCAAAAAACACTGAAAGGAATGTTTATTACAAAGATAAAATATTAAGGCACTGATAATTGGTACCCGTGGATCACTAACGTACTAAGCTTAAGTACTCGTATTTAAAATGCCGCGGCACTATTCTTTAGTACCGTATTTTTGATCGTATTAGTACTTCACCAGTGAATTTTTTGCACAGTCTGACTTCTCAATTTTTAGCACGACTCGACCAATCTTTTCAACTCGTAAGTGGCTAATCCAATCTAATACTTTTAGTTTAGGTCACGTTAAAGCTACCGAATATTTGGGCCTAAGTTTTTAACCCTAGGTTATAATAAGTAATGTTTAAGAAGTATGGTTTGAGAGATTATATTGTAGTTTAATGTTAGGTCATCATAACTCTAATATAGTCCTTGTGGGTTGGCACAATCCGCCCCCGACTACCTGGCGAATGTACGAGTACTTGATTACCTTAACCTCTGCCTTAGATTTACTCTATTAAATGCCGTTATGTTATTTGCAGCTACCCCGACTGGCTGTAGACCATGTATGTAAAACTGTATATTATCGGTTGACTACTATTCAGCTGACGTCTCTTACGCCGCACGAACCCCGATTGGCTGCTCGTACGAGGAGATTCGTGGACCCCGACTGGCTAGCCAAAGATAGTGATATCTAACGACGACTCGAGAGGGTGATTTATTTCTAGCCCCTTACTCGCCGGTCTACTGAAGAATAGTATTACCTGCTACGCCGATCCCGACTGGTTGTCGACTACACAAGTAATACTATATACTAATTCTTCGGAACCCACCTACACTCTCGCCCGGGGTTAGCTCACTCGACACGTTTGGGCCGAAACTTATAAAGTATTACTAAGCCTTAATACCGTTATTAACTACCACTCCTATTACCCTTATAGCTCCTAAAATTTTAATTGAGAACACTAATATTACTAAGATAATTAGTATCGTTTTAAGATACCTATGTACTATATATATACCTCGACACTAACTTAATGCCTCTTTCACTAAATTGTTCACAACAGCCACTACAACAGAGACTATTCCGTGCCTTCTAAGCCTTGAGATTACGATTTCGGCAAGTCGAGTATAGCAGTTTCCTCTAACGATAACAATATTGTGGAAAGCCGAGTGTATGCCTTTTCACTGGACACAGTTTCTCCGCCAATATTTCACAACACCAGGTAAAATAATCTCAAAAACGCAGTTCTTTGCGCACTCGTAAATTTAGGGTAGAAAAGTAATCAAAAAGCAATAAAATCAAGAAATCGAGCCTTTTTGACACTGGAAACCAATTGGCACTGCTGCAGCAATTAAACCGGTACTTCGCCGTAACAAATCCAAACTAGTGCCAAAAGGCACTAGCTAAGCAACCTTTCGCCATAATAATCACGAATAAAACAAATTAAAATTATACGTATAACATTATTAAATTATTGTTGATGCTATTTTCATGACGAAAACCACCCGACTCCAAACACGCAACTTCCTAATTAAAACTAAAAAACAGTAAATCCTTAACTTTAGGTTAGCCAAACTTAAAGATGAATGCAAAATATGCATATTAAGTTAGGTTAGGTTAAAATTAAAATTTTAAGAAATAGGATTTTAGGATAAAATTTTAGGGACCAATAATAAGCAAAAACGTGAAAAACACTAATTTTAAGAGCTTTTGACCCCGGTAGCCCACTGGACCCCCGACATTAAGTTAGCTACACCATGAAACTAAATCAAAATCATGCTAATTAGTTTAGAAAAGAAAACAAAATTTATAAAATTTTAAATTTTAGGAGAACTTAAAACTAATGAAATATATAATAACTTAATTTGTGAAATAAAGATTTTAAACTAAAATTTTATGAAATTAGGTTGCTGGGACCCCTGGTAGCTTGCTAGACCCCCGACAACAATCCGTAACTCCTGCAGTATACGTACTATCTAGCTATGAAATTTTCATACCAACAACTTTAACATATACTTTTGCTATGCGGAATTTTAATATATAAACAATATATATCATACTGTTCAAATGCTAAGTGCCTTGGTCGACAAAATCTCAGCTATCGTAAAAATTGTTGAATTTTAATGATACTTGAAAAAAAGAAACACATGATGCAAAACCAAAAACAGAACGCTATGTTATACACGGCTATTATGCTAGTCGCTACAACACTAACCCAGAAAATAACAGAAATTTGTTTGGACCGCTAGCGTCGCTGGCTTCAGCTTGAACATAGCCAAAAATGGTAAAAGAAACAACAAGGTGTTCACTAGCTGCGACAAATAGCATAATGGGTTAAGTTTGTGTTAACGCTGTGGATTTGGTACAAATATTGTCTATTTTTCTCGAACTTTTGGTACACCATAAACCCAACCTTTGGGAATATATTCTTTATGAATCCCGTAAACCTCAAATAAGGTAAGTTTATTTTTTATTGTTCAGTATTGTTGAATATTATTTTCTGCCAAAATACTACACTGTTTTCCGCCGCTATTCTAAATTCCTTTCGCCAAGTTTCTATATCTCCCTTTAAAATTCAAAAAATTTTATTTCCTTACGTTTAACAAAAATCCATCTTTTTCCACTTCCTCAGACTTTCTTCATGGCTAACTCCAGGACCTAAATTTTCCAAAATCAACATAGCTTTAGTTTTATTTTTATCCCTCTGCCCCGTTCTGCTTTCAATTTCTTACAAATTTTATTTTCTGCCAAAATTCCCCATCCTCCACTATTGCCTAAAATTTCTTCAATATATGTTCATTTTAAATTTGTATTTTCCATAAGATTCTACAATATTTTTCCCCAAGTTTCTTTTCCTTATCCCCTTCTTCCGAAATTTTCCTGCCGCCATGCGTTTCTCTCTTCCTCTTATTTTTACACCGTTTCATTTAACTATCTATTTTCGCATTAAAAGTCTCAGATTTCCAATATCCCTTTCCAAAAATGTACCCATCTCTTACCCTTTTTTCACCCGAATTCTCCTTACTCTTCATCTCTCCCTCAAAAATTCTCCCTTACTTATGTATTTTTATGTTTTAAATTTCGATTAAAATGTATTGTCGAGATATGGTGTAAACTTGAATTTAGCGTATGTTCATTTTAATAAGGTATGTATCACCGAATGAAGTATTATAATTTTGCATTATATCCACGACATGTGTCAATAGCGTTATAGCTTCTTTCTAGTAGTTTTCTGTAATACATACATATAATTTTTGGCACAATTTGAATGGGGATATATTGTGATGTGCTTTGTATTTTTTCGCGTTTTTTTCGGAATAAAGTATGCAATGCACTGATCGACGAGTATGCTTACGACAATTAGCTTTGTGAAGGGCTTTGATATTTAATAGGAATTCAGGGAAGTGCTTTCCTGGTTTCAATTTTTGAGTCTATAATTGTTTTTGGTTTGATGCCTGGTAATAGACGCCGTTATACTATCATACCTAACTGGTATAATTTTGAAATTCTAATGATAACAGAATATCGCCACGTTTTATTTTCGACGTAGTGCTAGAAAGCATGGTTACCGACACTATGAGCGAACCTATTCCGTTTCAATAATCGTGAGGTGGGTTCGCTAGATCTATATAGAGTTTTTGTCGTTGTATACCTTTAATCTTTGTTTTAACTAAACTCCAATTAGCCTCGGCTGCACAATTATAGCGGTGCCATACTATTAACACAGTGCCGTTCACACAATAATGCGTACACCCACTCGAAAATTTTTGTTACATACTATCCCTTGTCCAAACATTGTTACAAACAATCAATTGTCCGTGTACTAAGTTAAAGATGACAAGGCGTCTATACTTTTGGTTACAGACGATTCGTTGTCCGTAACAAACATATATTACAAATGACGAATTGTTTGTAATCTTCGTTATAGATGATCGGTCGTTTACAACGGTTACTATAAACGATCGGCCGATTATAACAAAATATTATAAACAACCGATCGTCTATAACAAATATCACAAACGACGAGGTGTTTGTAATATTTGTTGTAAATGATCGGTCGTTGATAACAAGTATTTAAACAAAAGATTGTCCATAACAGCATTATTTTTCGTAAATGGAGGGTGAAATGGTGCGAGTATGATTTCAACTCAACGTGTATGTGAGAAACTCGTGGTTAAGTTTTACGTATTGCCGTACTGCTTGTTGATACTCTTTTTCCGTTTTCTCCAGTTCTCAACATTTTGTACGGATTTAATTAAGACCCTAGCATTTGTACGGTCATTTTTTCCCTTGCTGTTGTTTGATACTGTAGGATTGCTATCCAGTCTTGTTGCAACCCGTCCACAATCTATTCCACATTTCTTTCTGGTATTATTTCTGTTTGGGACGTGTTTATTTGCGTTTCGAAATAGCACATTTCGCTCCATAGTTGATATCCGCTCACTTCCGATTCATCCTGGAGTATTTCGTTCCAGCAAACTGCTTCTTTGTCTGGATGTTTTTCCTGGATATCGTGTTTGTATTTGTGGGAATTGTGTCTCGGTTGCCTTTTCGTGGCGTTCGATTCTTGTATTCTGTCCCACTTCTGGCCTTTGTTCTGCTGGGCATTTTTCTTTCTGTTCATTTACTTATGCCTGTTCCATTAGTACTTCTCCTTTTGCTTTCGTTAATTCCGTTTGCGTTTTAGTATAACTGTTTTCGTATGTTCCTGAGTTTCCGCTCGTTGCCGGGACAATTGTAGCATTTCCAATGCGTTCTCTTTTTGTTGCTGTAACGCTTGGGTTGCTTTTTCATTTTCTACGATATTCCAAGTAGTCTTTGGTTTTCTTTTTGTTGTTCATCATGTGCCACGTTCTATGCGATGATTACGTTGTTTCCATCTTGTATTTGTCTCCATAATTCATTTGAATGTTCTTTTAAGAATTGTACTTCCTTCTTACATTCTACCCGTTCTCGATATTGTCGGTATCCTCCATATGATCTTTCTGTACCACGTGCCGTCGTTGAGGTTCCATTTTGTACTTTTCCTGCCATACTTTTTCCTCTCCTGCTTCTAATTTTTCGTTAAATATTTTCTGCATTGTTCGTATTTCCGCTATTGCGTAATATTTCGGTATTTCTGTACTAGATTCATATATTGCGAATTTTCTTACTGGATCTATTAAAGGTTTGGCCAATATCTCGTCAATCGTTGTTGATTCTACTATGCTTGACGATCGAATTGTTTCGGTAGATGTTATATTTTGGTGCGATAGCTGTTGCTGTTGTTCCACTAGTTGAGGTTGTACACCTTTCTCGATCAATTCTTTATTAGGTTCCGACCAGCGTCGGCATATCGCTTCTGGAAACGATAATCCTTTCGATAGATATTTTAACATTTCATTCGCGTCATGTGTTTTTGGACGTACGGATTGTGTAATTTCTTGTGTTACCCATACTTCGTTTTAACAGGGTCGACTTTTTCTATTTCTGGTTGTTTTACATCTTCGGCTCTTTTGGTTACCGAGTTCTTTTATAGCGGGTGTATAGATTCTGATATCATTTCTTCTTGTTCTTTTCGCAATTTGGGCGATCTTTTTCATGCACTTGATTCCATTTCACTTTGGTTGGCTATTATTTCTTGTTGGTTAGCTCGGTTTCGTTCATCTTTTATTTGTCTGCGGATCGCACGTTCTAATCGTAACCATAATAGTCTATCAGCCTGTTGCTGTAGTTGATACGTCCATTTCTCTGCTAATTGTGTTTTTCTCCTATCTTCATAGTCATCTATGACTTGTTTTCTTTCGTGCTCCATTATTTTTCCTACAGTTCCATCCGTTCTTACAAAATACTTCAGTGACCAATTCATTTTTTACGTACGAAAATTCTTGTTTTTGCTCCAGATTCATCTTCGCCACTATTTCCATGTCGAAATCATATCTTGGAGCTTTTCGTTCGCATCTTTCTGTAACTGATCGATAGTTCTTTGCCCATGGTTTTACTTGTAGTTTCGGATCTTTTGCCACTTGCGGACTTGTTCATTTTCGCTCTCCCGTTTTTGGTTGGTACGATATTATAAAATATTATTGCTTTATTTCGTTTGATTTTTGCATACGTTCGCGTGATCGACTTGTTTCTTATTTCTTTTCTGCCACTTTTCTTCTACGTTCCGTCGATTCTGAGATTTTACGTGCATTTCCTGTGGATTCACGTGGAGAAGATATAGTTCGGCTGTGTTTTGCCTTTCGGCTTTCTTTTTTGGTGATCTTGATGATCTTTTTGTTTCGTGCTCTTTCGTACTTTCGTATCGATCAAATGTTTCTATTGCTCGTTCAGCTATTCCGAATATACTTTCTTTTGGTTTTGCTATTTCTAGTGATTTCGGTTGTTGGTTATTTGTTTCATCATCCAACGTTATTTCTGTTATTTCATTATTTTTGGTACTTTCGGGCGTTTTTCCTGATCCTGATCCCGATAAGGCTATCACCCTGTTAGGGTACTGGGGTGGTTGGCTGCAATTTCTCATATGTCGTGCCATATTCGTAGCCGCAAACCAGCTGTTGCAGCTGGGGCACTGTTTTTGTCTGGCTCCATAAACACTTTTTGTCGAGACTGTCGAAACTGATGAGGACGTTGGTACTTTCGACCTAGCTGAAGGATTAACGTCCTGTTGAAGAGCTAGGTGTTGTTCTTGCATATTCACATTCTTTTTTGTCGCGCAGGTTTTCCAGTGCCTAGCCGCCTTCGCCTTTGGTCCTTCTCTTCCACAGATTGGACATCGTATCATGTTGGCTGCTGTTGGTGTTAATGCGGCCCGACACGCTTTGACGTGGTTTTTCAGATTTGCTTGTTGCACGACGCATTGGCTGCATTTCGGACACTTAAAACGTTTCGCATCTGTTATGCTGCGATGCATTCTTTTCCCATGCACTGCCAGGCCCGATTTTGATTTGCAGATCTTTTGGCATCCCGACCAGCGGCATGTCCATCCTTCATTATCTGGTCGCAGTCTTTGCCATTGGCTTCGGCGTATTGACGCATCGGAGTTTCTCTTCGACTGAGCATTCTCCCAATTGTTGATGTCTACACGCTGTCGAACTATTTTCCGCGATTTTAGACGGCCAGAGGCCAAGCGTCCAATGTCGTCACTATCGACATTTGCTTCTCTTAACAATTTCCTCCAGAAGGCAATGATGTTTCGATGTTTCTTCGGAGCGCGCTGAATCTCTTCAAGGCCTAGATGCCAGCCTAACACGCTCTGTTTTGTTAGTCTGTTGTTGTCCATTCTGATTACGTGGCCGATTCTTTCCAGAGCTCGTTCTTCAATCTTCTTCCGAATCGAGTCGATACCCAGCCCCTTCCGCAGATCATACATGTTGCATGCCGGACGTTGCATTTACATCAGAGGAGGCTCATGTTTGTTACTCCAGATAAAACGGTATGCTCTGTCGACTAGGCTTTGCATAGCTTTGATCTCCGACAAATGCCACGTTCTTGCATGGCTGTCGAAAAGCATTGTGCTTTCCACACACGCTTCTTTTATGCGAGCTTGTGTACGCTTTGGCAATCGACGCTTTATCAGGCGCTTCTTCACTATGAACCAGCATCTGTTGCCTCTGATGATGCGTTCCTTTAAATCTTTTTTTCCATTCGAGCCATACTTCAAGCATTCTGATGTCTGGGCTGGCATCCGATCCAAAATCTAGCGTTTCTTCTTTCCGTTCGTTGTTTTTCTCTTCCCACGTCTCCATCACATCTTTGACTACCGCGACACCAGTGTCCAATTTCGCTGGTGTGCCGACTATTGTCGTATCGTCTGCGAACAGCGAGCTTGCAACATGAAATATCGTGGCTTCCGAATGACGGCTGCCTGCTTGTTTGGTTGGTGAAAACGATAAACACCGTATCCAACGCCATCGTAGGCCAACTACTTCGTTTGCTGCCCGTTGTCTAGCTTCATTAGCTTGCCTCA
This sequence comes from Trileptium ribeirensis, assembly GCA_030248225.1. Classification (NCBI taxonomy): domain Eukaryota; kingdom Metazoa; phylum Nematoda; class Enoplea; order Enoplida; family Thoracostomopsidae; genus Trileptium; species Trileptium ribeirensis. The sequence continues at coordinate 90,302 of JASANE010006896.1, forward strand.
TGACTGCCTGATTGTATACGTTGAACAGAATAGGCGACGTCGGGCAACCTTCGCGAAGTCCCCGTTCTGGGGTTCAAGGTTCACTTATATCAGCTTTGCCGCGTATTCTATATTCGAGGATTTCGTGTAGATCTTCTTGTATCGTGTGTAGTGCGCATCCCTTCAGTCCGTAGCGTTTCAGCAGCGCCCACAAAGCCGGTTTATTGACCCGAGGATATGCTTTCTGAAGGTCTAACAGGCGTGCATTAGGGTGTTTTGGTGGCGGATCATCGTTTACATCCATACGAAGACACTCGCGGCGATAGCAGTCGTCTTCCTGAATCCGCACAAAAATTTGTGTCTTCCACTTCGGAACCCATTTTGGTTCTCGTCCAGCAACGACAGTTCCTCCGCCCACAACTGCAGGCGAGTAGCGATCACGCGTGCTAAGATACGGCTCACCATTGGCAGTAAATACACGCGTCTATAGTTGTTAGAATCCTTCCTATCTCCCTTTTTGAGCAATGGTATGACCAGGCTTGTTTTTATTCCCCTTGGCCATTCGTTCGCACGGTGTTGAAACATATGCTGTACCCTCGCGATGATGGTTTGTTTCACGGTTTCTGAAGCCGCCTTAATGTATATCATAAGGAGACCGTCCTGGTCTGGAGCCGACTCTTTCATCTTACTCCATTCCTTTACTATCTCGACTCTATCTCGTAGCTTGTTCATTAGTCTCGCTGCCGCCATTGCTGTGCGAGAATTCCTGAGGTCGGGCGCTGCGTCAACGGTGGTTTCCAGTTCCTCAGGGCAGCTTCCGTAACGGTCCTTGGTTACACTTTCGAAATGTTCTTTGAACTCAGTTGCTGTGAAGTGATCTGATGGTTGGCGCTTCAAGCTTCGGCCGCCTAGCTTCTTCAGGATTTTATACGTCAGGCCTATGTCGCCTCGACTTTGAGCTTCCGCACATTCATCGATGAATTCTTACCGCCAACTTGACTCCCACTCGTTCAGCTTGTTTTTGTACCTTCGTCGCACCTCCCGGAGGGCTATTTTCTTTGTCTCCGACACGTCTAACTGTTGCTGTTGCTCCGCTTGACGTTTCGCTGCAATGTTTATAGCAATTTCGTCTCGATGAGCTTGACATTCGACTTCCTTACCAATCAACCACGGACTTTCTACCGACTTTGTTTCGATACCACATTGATGTTAGGTAACGGTTTTGCAGCTTTCCTTCTGATAGTTCTTTGCCGCGCAGTTGTTTAAAGTGGTGATCGTAGTGGCTGCTACGATCCGCTCTGTTACCGATGAGTTGTTTTACCGAGTGATGACGGTTGTCCGCACCCGCGGCACACATTCTACCGGCCTGGCGTTTCTTTCGCCGCCGAAAGCGTTCCTGCTTGCCACCGTTGAGGGGTAAAACACCTGAGAAGCCGAGCGTTTTTCCAACAGACGTTTCATCTTCCTCGTCATAATCAAGTTCTTGTGCTGGATGTTCCATCTCTTGTTGCGACATTGGATCTATTTCCATTTGCTCGTGATTGTCATTTATATGTTTGGTTTGTACTCCCTGGAGAACTGCATCCGAACGGCTTGCTGGCTCTCCAAGTTGCACTTGTTGTTCCTGTTCCGTAATGACTTTTTGCATTCGTGCTTTCTGAAAAACTGCATCCAGACGGCTTGTTGGCCCTTCAGGTTGCACCTCCTGCGTTTTGTCTTTTTTGGAACGTTTATTTCCACTGGTTTGTTGGAATATTCTTGTTCTACCGATTGTTGATTTTTTTGGTTTTGTCGCTATTCCTGCTTCTTGGAGATCGTCTTTTTGTTTTGTGATTGGGAACTCCTTCTGCATTTTCTGTTTCACTTTTTGTGCCTACGTTTCTTGGTATACTTTTATTTCCAATATCACTTTTTGTTGTGGTTTCTCCATACTTGTTTTGTTTCGTATTTGCTAGATTTCTTTATTTATTTGATATGTTTCGGAAAATCTACCTCGACTGAATCTGATATCGCCCGTTTTCGGTGTTATTTGAGCTCGTTGTTTCATTAGCTAGTTTTATCTTTCCAAATTCGTTTTATACCATGGTATTTCGTTAACATATCGGGCTGATATGTTACGGACTTTTTCCTAATTGACTTGTTCTATGAAATACTTAAATTTCATTTCTTCCGCCATCTCGTTTTCGTCGACTTGGCATAATTTGAATTCGTTACGGTCGAATTTCTCTTATTTAATCTTCGATCCATTCTCATTTCGTAGATGTTACTTTTGAACATTCTCAGATCTTGTATTTGTGGTTGGATCTTCTGATCGAATTCTTTTTGGATTCTTTCTAATACATTGATTTTATTTTATTGTTCCTCTATCGTTTGGAATCTTGATTCAATACCTATCGCTGGTGTCTTATGCCAAGGATATTTCTTTGACTTTTTCGACGAGGTTCCGAGGTTCACTTTGCTCGCACCTATTTATTCCCATTAATCGACAAGCCATTGCTAATATGACTTGAAATAATAACTTGCGCACGACAATGTTGAATCACACAATTGATTGTTCATGCGCTTTCTCGCCACTGTCCATCTTGGTATCGTATTCGCATTGGTGCGAACAATTTGTTTCTATCGCCAATTTCGTTAATAGTATTCGATCTTTTCGCCTTTCTTTTTGAGGACATGTGTTCCACTAATTGTTGGGTTGTTACTTGATCTTGTTCACCCAGTATTTTGTGTAATTCTCCAACGCCGACTGTTGCTAGGCCCCCTGGATACGGTCGTTCTTTGTTTTCGAAACTTGCGTTTCACATCTCTTCCTCGTTTTGTACATCGCTCCACAAAATGACATTTTCTTTCAAATGTTCATAAATTGCCTCCGGTATTTTTCCTTCAAGTCGTGCAACGTCTATGATGCTCAATTCGCATTCGCTTGTTTGAATTGCTATATAGCGTACTTTGCTTGCTGTTTCGCTTGTTATATCGTTTCAAAATTCTGGGTCAGTCCATGTTAAAAATCTTCGTTGATGCTATTTTGTTCAACGAACGTTCCGATTGCCAATTTTTCTATTGGCACTGCTTCCAAATCCGCTAGTGGAACTTTCGCTACCACTGTTGCTATGAGATTATGTTTGTTCTGGACTGTTTCATTATTTTTATGAATTGGTTTGCCATATTTTCTGTTTAGATGATGATCGTCACTTGGCCCGTTGGTAAATTGAATCCAAATATTGTTTGATAGTCCGTCCATCTTTGCCACCACCTCGTAATATGTAACGATGTCCTTTTATCGTTAGGACACGGTGTAAAGTTCATTTGACTTGGTCTTTTATTGAACGGATATCTTCTTTGAACGGCTATTTTATTTTACTTTGTCACTCGGATTGGTCACCGTTTTGATCACCGATTTGTTTCGATCGTCCTCTGTTTTCTGAGTTTGGTTATAGTTATTTGGTTCTATTTCGCTAATTCGCAACGCTTTGAGTATTTTACGTCCTTGCTGTTCCAAAAATCGCTGAGTAGGCTAGATTATTCGTCGGTTCGTTGAATCGTTCCAATTGATCGTATCGTTGGTCGTTGTTGCTTCCGTATTATAGTTTCCTTTTACCCTTTCGTATCCCAATCGCAACACCACCACCACTAATATTAGAAATTTTACCTTATTTTGGCACATTTACTAATTTTTCCTATAAATAATAAGTTAATATACAGTATTTTACAATCTTTATATACAATATTTATACCATTTGGTTTTTTAATTTTTATAATTTCTAGTTATCACGCAAAAGTATTTTTAATTTTTAGTTTTAAAATTATTCAGAAATTCTATATAGTTATTTATTATATAATCATTATCATTCACAATGTTTATTCAGTTCTGGTTCCGTAGGTGTGGTCATGTTTTATTCCTTGTAAAATATGTTCTTGGGTCGTATAAATTTTTATGCAAGGGCCACAGTACCATTAGGCTTGCTGAGGGTCATCCTCCAATCCTACGCAAGCTTGACGGAACCATAAGAAACATCTATCATATTGAACCCATTTAATAACAAGACCCTTTTCATTATCCTCCTTCCAGGACTATTTACATTTTACGCCATCATAATTCTCAGGGGCTAAGCGCTGACGTGATTTTTTTTGAATACGTATTAATTTGGCTTCGTATCCTGCATAGTCTTCTGGGTCTCCTCCAAAGTGTTTAAATTGGGTACAATTATACCATTTTGGTCGTTGGGTTGCATTACCATCTTTTACTAATAAAATGTTCGGGAATTTGACTTCTATAATTCGAAAATGTTTATCAAATTCTGAATGGTATACACTGCTATACGGGCCCATTGATGATTTGTTTGGATTTTTCATTAAGATAAATCGCCGTTATTAAATGTTCTTTTCTTTGCTCGCCGATCAAAATACTGTTTATATTGATTTTGCGCCAGAAATAGTCTTTTCCGTACCCGTGCCCATGCTATCGTTAATTTTTCGATTAGTTGTGGTGCATATACTTCGTCTGTAGTGTCTGTTAGGTATCCGTGGATTGGGTTTTCTCCCGGTAGGTGAGGATCTCTACGATGTAGTAGGAAGAATGGTGTTTGTCCAGTTGATGCGTTGACTGCCGTTCTATACGCGTAACGTACCGGTTCCAGGAATTCAACCCATTTATCGGGAACCAACTCCGTTGTTGGTTTCAGCATCGCTTTAAGCGTTTGATTCCATCTTTCGACTAATCCACTCGCTTGATGATGATAATGTGCCGAACATACTTTCTTGGTACCAATTAACGCTAATTGTTTTTCAAAGTTCTCAGCGGTGAAGCAGGGTCCTTGATTGGTTAATACTACTTGTGGAACTCCATGTCGACATACGATTCTTTCAATAAAAAGTTTCGTAACTGTGCTGATCGTTTGATCTAGTACTGCGAATGCTTCAGGCCATTTCGTGAAGTAGTCCATAAAAGAAATGATATATTTGTTACCGGATTGAGTTGGTGGTACAGGACCAATAATATCAATGCCTAACATGTGAGATAGTTCTAGTGGTTTGATGGGTTCTAATGGGTTTGGTAATTCGTTTTGGACCTTGTCGAAATCGAGCACACGGTATACATTCTTCTATGTATTGTCGTAAATCACGAGTCATACTCGGCGAGAAGAATTTTCTTGTCATTTTTGAGCATACTTTTTCTAATCCCAAATGTCCTCCGTATTTTGATGTGCCATACATTTCGAATAACGGAAATCATTAGGTACCACTATTTGAAATTCCCATGGGTCGGTTTGTTGTGGTCGATCTTTTCTTCGTAATCGATATAAGATATCGCCAAAAATAATGAAATGATGCTCATGTGCTACGATCCATTTCTTTTCGAATTCTGGAGTCGTGTCTAAGAATTCGTTATTTTCGATTAGTATTTGAATGAATGAATACATGGATCTTCGTTTTGTGCTCGTGCCAATTCATCTGGTATCCATGGTGGTTCTGACCGAAAATATTGTGAATACATTTCGACTTCCGTTATTTCAGGTTCTTCTGGTTCATTTGGTTGATCCAATTCCTCTTCCGATTCCATCCTTTCTTGTTTTTGCTGTTTGCATAGTTCTTTGTTAATTTTATACTAATGGTTCTTTTTTATTTTCACCTTTGTGACAACGGTTGTTCGGTTTGCTTTTCATCGTTGAAGAGTTATAGTATACTGTGCTCTTCCTCTGACGTTTCATTCTATGTTTTGACCAACGGTTCTTCTTCGCTACCGCTATGTGTTATTGTTTCTTTGGTCAATGGTGTTCTTTCCTGTAGTACACCTCTTCTGAGTTTATCCTTTGTTCGATTCGTCTTTTGGCTACTTTTCGTTTCCTTGCCACCACCAATTACTAGTTCTTTATCTCGTTTTGGTTGACTTTTCTTTTCTTGGGTTAATTGCAATTGTATTTCTTTTTCAAATATCAATGATTCTTCCGAGTTGGATTTTTGTTGATCCACTGCCGCTATTGGGTACTTTTGAATTCTTTGGTTTCCTTTCTTTTGATTTTCTTCTGTTGCTGTTGTTGCTGAAGTTGCTGTTCTTTCTGTTTCTTCTTTTCAGCTTTTTTCGTTCTTATTTGTATCGCTTGTTGTTGGTTTCCGCTAGTTCTCTTGGTTATTAGTGGTTTGTATCGGTTCTTTGCTTCTTCTTCCTCCATTTCCAAATTTTCGGTTCCAGGAACTACTGGCATTCTGGTGATATCGTCCCGTTTTGTATACGACTGTGTATTCGTATTCAAGGATCTTGTTTGCCATTCGGGCTGATAGTACGGTCATTCGTTCTAGCGGTCGTTTCTTGTTGAGAATAACGGTGCATGATCCGTGATAATCGTCGTATTATTCCCCAATAAATACGGCCGGAAATGTTGGAGTTCGTTTCCTGTTTCGATTTCTTGTGCTAGGATATATGCAATACCATATTTGCTTGCATATGTATATAGGACGAACGGTTTGTATGGATCCGAGTATCCCAATATCGGAGGTGTCGTCGTCAGCGTCTTTAAGCCATCGAACGCTTGTTGGGTTTAATCCGTCCACAATTGACTAAATTTCACCATTCTTGCCCGTATATTTGTAATATCGTACAATGGTGCTGCTATTGTTCCATAATCAGGTACAAATTGTCTATAATATCCGGTTAAACCAAAAAACTTTGAGTTGTGTAACCGTTTTTGGTCTTGAGAAGGTTTGTATTTTCTCGATGTTTCCGGGATTCGTTAATATTGCTTTATTTGATATAATATACCTGAGGAACGGAATTTCTTCTTTTAGGAATTCGCATTTCAATCCTTTTGCCTTGAGTTTTGCTACTCGTAGCCGTTGTAATACTTGGTTAATGTCATACAAGTGGTCATTTAATATTATTAATATTATAATATCGTCTAAGTAACATAGACAGGGTTCTATTAGAACGCCCGCTAGAACCAATTGCATCATTCTTTGAAACGTTGCTGGTGCATTCGTTAGTCCAAACGACATGACGTTAAATTCAATAATCCTTCATGGCATATGAATCCTGCGTTTTCTTTGTCTTGTTCGTTCATTGGTACTTGCCAGTATCCCGATTTTAAATCCAGGGTTGAGAAATACTTTGTTCCGCGTAATGCGTCTAACATTTCTTCAATTCTTGGCAATTGCAAACTATCTCGTTTTATAACTGAGTTGAGCATTCTGTAATCCGCACAGAATCTTTTTGGTCCGCCCTTCTTGTTAGTTATAAGGATTGGTGTAGCAGAAGTGTTATATGATCTTCTGATTACGCCATGATCAAGCATTTCTTGTACTTGTTTACTTGCTTGATTTCGCTCCACATACGGTAGACGTCGCAGTGGATGTTGTATCGGCTTTTCGACTGTGGTTTGGATATAATGTTTCACTTGTGTATTGATACCGATATCGAAATCGGATTTTGAGAAGACGTCTTGGTAATTGTGCAATATCGTTGCTAAATAGTTCTTCCCTTCTTCATCAGTGACTGATTTTCCGAGGTCGATTTCGACGTCATTGAATCCAACTGCATACAATGCTGTTTCTCGGAGCGGCAAATGTTTGAAATGTTTCTCACATTGTTCCTCGCTAATGATCGTAATTTGTGATCCGGTATCGATGAATCCTCGTAATCTTTTGTTGACTTCCGGATATGTATCGATATATTATCTTGATATGACTGTTGGATGACTACACGGCTCGTGTTCTTGTGATTCATTGACTTGGTTCACTTCTATTAATTTTGTTTTCTTTTCATCTATTGAGATATGTTCAATTTTCTTCCATTCGTTTTGAGGACCTTTCTGTCGTTCCACTACACTCGATTTTGATGATTTGTTTCTCGTTTCTCCATTTGATTATTACGTTCGATTCGGCATTATTCTATAACGACTATGATTTTGTTGTTGATTTACTCTTTGGTTCTCTCTTGTGTTTTGGCTAGGATTTCTTGAGAAACATTGCTCCGTTTTATGACCCAACTTTCCACATTTATTACATCTTGGTGGCGTTTGATTCATTAATGATTGGCGAATTTGTGGCTGTTGATTTGCCACCGGTGCTGGCATTCTTTGTTATTGTTGCCAGATGATTTGAGGTTGCATTGATTGTTGTGGTGCCTGCGTAGTGTATGTCTGCTTGTGGTATTGGTTGTTGTATTGCCATTTGTCCATAGTAGGGTTGTATTGGTTGAGGATAATTGACAACCATCTGTGTTGGCGTTATTGGTATTGGCTTCGACCATGGTTGTGCCATTTGCTGTTGTGGTTGTTGTAATGGCATCAGTTGGGTATTCCATCGTTGCGGCAGCCACTGCGTTTGTGGCCTTTGTAGCCTTGGTCGCCACAATTCGTTGGCTGATATTTAGTCTCATTCTCGCGGTATGATTTAGCCGGTTTGATTGTACTTCGCGATACTTTGGTCGTTGTTCGTTTGTGCTTTGTGATCCTTCAGTCATTTGTTGATCGAGACTTTCGACTCCCTCTGCTTTCTCCGATAGTTTCTTGTTTTGTTGCACATAAACGGTTTCGAATCCCATCTTTTAACCCAGTTATTAGTGCTAATTTAAGGACTTCTTCGACAATTGATTCGGGCACACCTTTTGCAGTTAAGTTTCGCGCTGCGTAGACTCGTAATGCTCGTCTACGAAATCTTTGACTATTTTTGTTTGTCGTAGGCTTTGTAGTTTATTCATATGACTCGTCAACTTTTTTGGTACGTCAAACCGTTCGTTGATCTTCGTGATCAACTCGTCATAATTACATAATTCTTTGGCGTTTTCGAGTATCAATAGTTCTTAGTATTCTACTGCTTTTCTTAAATGCATTTTGCAATTAAATGCAATATATAACGCTGCAACACCACTTTAATAACGTTGTAATAGCGGAAAATATTGCGTAAACCGTCGAATGTCATTTCATATTGTTCAATTACTTAAAAATAACCTTTAAGACCTAAATATTCTACATTTAATACAATTTTCAATTTACTCAAGTTTCTAAATGCCTCATGAGGGTAGTTTTAATATACTGTTACTTGACTCAAAACCTAGCTTGTCTTTACGCTTTAACCAAATTTACTTTTTAGTATTTCCCTCTTTCAAGTACCCAAAATTTTGCTCTCAAGTCATTAAAACTAGTTGTATTCACTCACAACAAAGACAAAACCTATATAACAATGTTTAAATCACATAATATGTACCTGATATACTGATTTAGTGAATTTTCAGTTTTTTAAGCTTTTATCTGTTTCTGTTTTCAGCATAATCATAACAAAATAGCTTCGTGGTAGTAGTCATTAGAGTTAAAAATTTTAATTAATTTAATCAATTTTGGTATAAATATGGATGACACTTTGGGTCATGGCGAATACCCACGCTCAGTAGTAAATGAGAACATATAATTTCCGAGTAGCGGTTGCAGGATGAGGAGGCTACCGCTACAACACCTTAGCGCCATTCGCGTCATCCGATGTGGAATTATATTATACTGGAGCGACGGAATACAGATTATGGGCAGACTGGGATTATCAGCCAGCAACTGTAATTGTGGAGCATCAATCGCACGTTACATCTGCGATTCAAATAATTCAAAATTCAGCGACAAATATCATTGCGTGTGACATCGAAGGCGTTAACGTCAGTAACCCACAGCAATAACAGCTCAGAACGGCGTTTGAGCTGCATCAACAGGATGACGTGCCAGACCAGTTTAAACTCTGTGCTCAATGGTTGCCAGAGTCTGCGAAGAGATCGATGTCGTAAGAATAGTTATGGTTTGCTTATGGCTCTGCGTGGGAACCTAACCGTGCTGCTGCGCTTAAGGTCGGTGTTCTCGAGGCAATCGTTATTGTTTTCGATTTATTGTCGCTTGGATGGGAAATGGCTCCAGAGTTGTATGCATTTCTTTTATTCCCAGTCATCATGAAATTCTGGTGGGCTCATGAATACCACCAGCTTATGCAGAATATGGCTTTCATACTCCGCAATCAGTGGTTTCCAACGGCGAATAGAATAGATCTGCAAACGGTTGTCAGAGGGCAATGCAGCTTGAAGCGTATGTATTACGCGTATCCGCATCGCAGTCGCCACGAGGGACGTATGGAACCACTTTAATAGGTGGAATTTTATTGCGACAGCGACACGAAATGGTGGCAGCGTTTGGGTCTTGCTAATAAAAAAATTCGAGTATTATTAAATACGTGTCTGAAGACGTCTTATTGATCGAATTTGCTCGTACGAGGGTACATCGCCAAAGTGAAAAGCCAGCAATATTCAGTCACCAACTAAACTGTTATGGCGATCGACAATTAGCGAACATTCCAGAACATTCTGCAACGTCTAGAAACTTCTAGAAGATTCCATAACGTCATTCCCAGATCCTTCCAGAACCTTTTATGACGGCAATTGAAGAATCTTCCAGAACGTTCGATCACATGATCACATATTCGAGAATGTTCTATGAGTACATAAAGGCTAATGTCGAAACGGTAACGTATGACTTCTTTCAGTACATTTGTTACGTTTGTTTCATTCAACTCCATTCGTGTTTTGAGTCTTTGTATGTTAATAAACGTTTACCTCAACTCCCGTTGTGTGTGTTTTTTTCATTCACACACTCGGAGATACAACAGGCCTGGCCTGCCTTTCAACAGTATACGCAAGTTTACAAACGGTTCTATGAAACGGTTACTATGAAATGGAAGTAGAGGGTGAATCGCCTAACCAATAAGTAGTAGTTTCGATGCGACGTACGTGGAGCTTGCGAAAATTGGTTACGTCTGGTTTCGAAGCAATGGTACGCGTGAAGTGGATTGCCACCGTTGAAAGAGGAAATGCATTGTCTTAATACGGCACCGTTCCAAGAAACAATTCCGTAAGCGGTTTTGAAAACCGGAAGATCTACAGCCTAATGGGGTTATTGCATAGGCGTACGAACTTGTTCAACAAAAACTTGAGCGTTTACAACAGTTGGAGTCGCCAGTTGTTCGACGAGACATTGTCGACATGAATGCTGAGATTGATTTTAATACTCGAGTTGGAGATTCACGATTCGTGACTTTTACTAAATGGCAACTTCAAATTTTAAACCAACCCATTGTCAGCTGTACACTTATTGGGAATTATAACAACGATTCAAATAAACGCAAATAGTTGAGTATATTCGACGACGTATTATATGGATCGACTGGTGTTTGCAGTGGGCACGATGAACAGCAACAACATCGAATTGACAATTTACAGCAACAAATACAAGAATTACAGCGACAATTAGCTAACGCACAAAATATAGCGAGAGTCACCCAGACGGGAACGAACCGTCTCATCGAATGAACAAACGCGCTCCGCAGACCGGAGTCGGTCTAGCATTTCACGCTCACGAGCTGAAGATAGTGAGTGTACATCTATTAAAACGTCGACTTCTGCAGTATCTGAGAAAGTAGTTATTGTGAAGGAAGTTACTCGAAGGAAGTTACAAGAAGTTACTCGTGGAAAAGATCTTGTTGAGCGTAAAGTCTTCTCGAAGTGTAATCATGGTTCGATTGTAGACTTGGAATGCGACCAACTGTCAAGTGCTGCTGGACCACCCATCTCGTTTGCGGCAGCACCAATTACCCAACAATAAAAATACTATCACGTTCCCAGACGAAGATCTGGAGAACCATTGACGTGTACAAAGTAAAAGCCGACAACGTATCAATCAACAACACAGCAACAGACTAGCCCTGAATATCGATGTTTGCCACTGTCAATTCATAGTTACGAGCGTAGTGCACATATTGAACGACAGCATACTGTCGTACTTGATGTGTGCATTTCCATGGTCAAGCCTTATGTCGACAACAGATTAAAGGGTATAATTATCGTCTGCCTTGTTACATCTTCACGTGTTATAGATTTGGCACTCCGACGCGGGAATTTGATCCGCGTCTACATAATACCACGCGAAAGGTACGAGTCGTCTTCAAATGGCACTTATCCTAAAAGCGTTAACTGCATAATTACGTTACCGCAGTCGACGTGATCCAAATTTTGCTAACAATTGAAAGCAAGGTCAGAAACGTTGTCTCACACGAAGATTTCGGCTTCTGCATCACACCGAACATTTGCAACTAGGTCACGAATGTTTAGCCTACATCGTTGCATCGTGGCTTTATTGGTTTCTGTGACAACGGGCTTCTTATGTCTGACGCATTCCAGCGATGTTTTTCCTAATGTTCAGGGCACCAAATGAGAACAAGACGCGCAGAAGGATTACGAAGCGTATGCTAGTCAGGGTTGTCATGGGATTTGATTTTGAATTCCCATCCCATTCCCACGAGAATTTCCGTGGGAATTTCATAGGAATCACCATGGGAATTGCCATGGGAATTCCATATAGTAATTTATGTGAAGAAAAGTACTCGGTGCCTGCATCTAACGTCACTTTTAGAAAACGAGAAAATAGAGTTTTGTGTTGCAATCTTTATTAAATTTAGGAATAGGTGAAATGCAAATGTGTGATAATTCGTGTCAGTAAATGTAAATATGTGCACTATTGCTGGAACCAGGTTTGTTGAAGTGTGGTGCAAGTTCTGGGAGTGAGTAGGCAATTGCGCCATACCTATTCACAAGGTTGAAACAGCCCTGCATTTGATTCAGTTCAAAGCTGGGATGGGAATCCCCACTTTCAACCTTTTTCATCGGTGTCAATTCATGCACACCATGGAAGTGAATTAAAAATGTATATATTTTCGAGAATGTTTACAAATCGCAAAGGTTAAATGAGTCTTTCACAGAGAAATGTGTGCACTGACTCAACATCGTCAGCATATACACACGTGTGTGTGGAAATATTGCATTCGATAGTATGCAACAACCTTCGTGAGTTGTTACACAAAGCGGGTTCTGCGTAACAACTTTGGTATGTTGTTACGCATAATGAAAATTGTAATATTAGTTTTATTTGATTAATGCTATCATTGCGATGACGTGCGGACATTCGACACAGTACATCATCATATGCCGCAACAATACAAAACGAATGTATTTTATATCACTTGCAGTTTGTCAGCAACATGTGCTCATAATGTAATAACCGGTGACGCAGCTGTATGGCGCAACTTCCTAACACCATGCCCATACGACCCCGGCTATCGTAACCTCAAGGGTGGACCGTGAATGCTGAATTTTGAACCTATTCTTGGTCAGACCCAAGAAGCTACGGAGCTTAGCAGGCCGCAGGCGCGCTTCACGGGGTGTGTTCGGACCCCGCCCGAAGGGTTGCGCACGTGTCTAGTATCGGGTATGATTTCTGAGGTCCCC